>JAMZAV010002906.1:0-120439 GCA_024449915.1 Sweltsa coloradensis
AACACCCCCCCCCGGAAAAAAATTTCGGGAAAATTTTTGTTTAAATAAAACAAAATAAAAGGTATAATAGGGGTGGAAATAAAATATGGGGTTTAAAAAAATGATAAAGTAACCCGGTATGTGAAAGGGCATCCAAAAATACTCCCTTGGCCATTTTTTTGCAGTCCATGTCGATGACTTTTGGGTAAATAGTTTTAAAAAAGAGATCCATAATTTCATTGAATGGATGAAATAGGGCTCAATGAGGTAGCTATTTTTTCAAAGGGATTTCCATTTTGCTGCGAGCGGCCCCATTGATTTTTTAAAAAACTAAAAACACCCTTTAAAACCCTATTTAGGGACTTTTAAAAATATAAGGCATGTTTTTTTTTTTTTTTTTAATAAAAAAATATTGGTATGATACATGTGGGCCCTAGGCTGTTGCTGCACTTATGAACTGAATATTCTTGTTTTTAAGGCCTGATTTATCTAGCAAAGAGCAAGGGGCAGATGAGTGAATAGATTGACGTTAGTTCACCCCCTTTTAGTCACCCCGTTTTCTGGTGACAAAACCGGGTAGTCTATACTTTTCCGACAGTGTTGGGCGACTCTGATTGGGGAGGAAACCGGTTCAAATCCCTCTAGCCGGAAAATCCTGACTGAGGTTTTTCCGGGGTTTTTTCCTTAGTCTTTAATTTACGAAGCAAGGATTGACCCCTCAAAACTCTTAGGACACCCTTTTCACTTTTTCCCTTTATCCGCAACTTCCCTAGCTAACCCCTCCTCAAAAGGGCATAAAATTGTTTCTGGGACTCTCAAAAAAATTATTTTTTATCATTCTGGAAACACATAACGTATAGTTTTTGGGTTTTGCCTAAACGAATAAAAAACCTTCTAAAATAAAGAAATGTCCCAGCCTCACCGCCCAACAACAGGTCGTGTTCGAACTTATCGGCTGTGGGGAATGAAAAAACATGTTTTGTGCGGGAAAAATTTGACATTTAGTGACTCTTAGTTGCAGGGGACGGTAAGTACCTTTGTGCATTTGGCTGTAGGCATACACTTACTTCAATCATTTCGGGTTTATCTTCCCCTTCCCTCTTTTCGCATGTTTAAAAATTTGAGTGTAATCAAGGAAGAAAAAGCGACTCGAGATCCCGACACAAACCCATTTGCTCTCTTGCGATAGGTCAAGAGTTCGTTCGTGGGTTTTTATCCGCCATTTTTGATGTGTGGCCCCCCAAAATTTCTTAGTAAAAAAGAATATTCCCAAAAGTAGCGCCATTTAAATCCAACTCGAAAAACCTTCTGTGGTTTGGCCCGTGAAAAGGGGGAGTTCTTTTTGCTGAAACAAATTGCGAGCTATGGGTCGTGTGGGGGAAACCCTTTCCTTGAAAAATTCCCCCGAGGGCGACGACAATGAAAAACACGGAGGATGAGACCAGAGGGAGACACCACGCGGGGGGGGAACCCCTGCCCCCCCCATATTTGTGGTTTTCTGACCAGAAAGGGGCCTTTTTTCCTCCCCTTGTCCCCCCGCGTATCCCTTACGTCCCCCCCTTTGTTCGATACCCCAATTTGCATAAATATGAGAGTAAACAATATCAAAATTCATTGCCATTTTTGCAAAATATAATGTAAAGAAATATCCAAAAATCAATTGTGCAAAGGCAATACCAGAAGCTCCCAAAAGGATTTAAAGGGCTAAAAAAACCCATTTGGGGCCATAAAATTCCAACTCGACACCTTTCTCGGGTTTGGCCTGAATAGGGGAGTTTCACTCCCTGAAATAAGGGCGGTTTTGGGTCGTGTCGGGGAACTTTCCCCCTTTTTTTTTTGGGCTACCTCCCGACGGTGACATAATGACAACACGGACGTTTTTAAAACACAACGGAGACGACCACGACGTGGGTTCGCGCAATCGTGGCTCATAAAAATGAGACGTAACAATACCATTCATCTCCAAAGAATTAAGAACCCGGTGAGTGGGGAACTTTAGGGTCCCGATAATATTAATGCCGCTCAATGAGGATCGATAGGATGTCCACATCCCCATCAAACAGAACATCGCTCGTCCCTTCGAAAGATCTTCCTCGATCAACGCATTTAAAGAAGTGTTCCCGGTCCCGCTGCGAGGTTGCGGGGTGGTTGTGCTTGGATGTGGTCCGGCTCATTCACTTTTCCCTGGGTGGTTTATGCAGGGTGGCAGTTGTTTTTTCCTTTTCCCTTTAAATAGTACCCGCATATGTAGTTTTTCGCAAAGAGTCAAACACGCCACCTCTACGATTTTTTTAAAAAATTTAAACCCAAATTTCCCCAAAAAACCAATCTGCTTTTTATTTGCCAAGTTGCATAAATATGAGACGTTAAGCAAAATCCAAACAAAAAATAAAACCAATTTTAAAATAAAATTTTTGTCAAAATTTGAAATGGAGATTGCAAATTTAAAGTTCTTTTTTAAAAAAACTTAATTAGAGAGAAAATGTTATTTATCATTAAAGTATATTCTCACATTTAATTTTTGCTTATTAATGTTAACCTAAATTTATTTAAGGAATTTTGAAAAGAAAACAAAGAAAAAAATAATTGTATCAAGAAATAGGTAAAGGGTTTTTTTTGCACCCCACTTGTTGTTTTTGGGGGTTTGGTAATTTAATTACAAAATTTTATGTTGATCAAAGGGCTCTACCAAGCCTAGGGCAATATAAATAAGTTTGAACAGCTCCCCTACTGCGACTGGACAACAAAAATACTTTAAACTAAAAAGAAAACGAAAAAATTTCCCTCTTCAAAATTTGTTTTTTCCCAATAAATTTCCTTTTTTTTAACAAACCCTTCTTTTCTCAACTCACTGCCAAATCAAAAAAAATACATTATTACACAGCCGTTTTTCATTAAACTACCCCCTTGTCCACCCCACCTTGTCACCCCCTTTTCCCCCCGTGTCATCCCCTTTCGTCCCTCCCTCGTTTTTGATTAGCCAAATTGCATAAATATGAGAGTTTTGCAATATCCAATCAAAAATTTGTCGAATCCCCTGTTTACCCAAAATTTTTTGATTAAAATCAATTCTGTAGTAGTTTTAGCAGTAGGGAAAAATGACTAAAAAAAGCTCCAGTAACCCAAGAAAAGAAGATGTAGAAGCCTTCTTTAGGGGTATAATTCTACAAATTTAGTAAAAACGTTGAGAACAACAAGCAAATACCGCACTCCACCTCGACTGCGAGGCAATGGGCCATACAGGTCCAACGAAACCAAATCATCAGCGTCTTCAGGAACAATCGACTGCATCTTGGTCGCTAGGAAACAGTTAGAAGGTTTTGAGAACTTACATAAATCACACGCGCCAACAATCCGCTTGATATCATTCCTCATTGCTGTCTATTTGCCAATGTCTCTTCAGACATAAAAAGTTTTTCCCACACCAAAATGACCATAAGAGGCATGATACTCGATGAACCAGTTCGGTCACAAGAAGCTCTCGGTACACAAGCCTTCCAGGTGCATCCTGAGGATCAGAACGGAAAAAGAATTGTCTTTTAAAATACGTGTAGTGGTGTAAAAAGACGTTCGCCGCGGTCTTTTTGTGGAAGTGGGTTGTAAACTTGCAATCGTTCACGAATCGTCGAAAAGTTCATCTTTCTTTTTCTGAGAATTTGAGAGTCTTTACTTTCGTTATGAAAGGTTCACTCAGGGACACTCCGGTGAAAAATATCTTCAATGTGTGTTCGTCTTCGTTGACAAGTAGTTCTGGCTCACCTTGTTGACGAACCGGATATCTAGACAGTGTATCCGCGATGACGTTGTCACGACCCCTTACAATGTTTAATCTGAAAGTCATATTCTTGTAATGTAAGAACCCACCTGGTCAAACTTCCACTGAGAAAAGCGGCAACGTTTCAAAAAGATTAGCGCCATATGATCAGTGATAAAAGTGAAACACAACCCCAATCAAATACAAACGCCATTTTGTCAAAGCAAAAACGATAGCCAAAGCCTCTCGTTCGGAGCTTTTTAAAAACCTTTCTGGACCTTTCAGTGTCTGACTTGCATAGGCACCACTTTTGAGTTTGGCCATCATCACTTTTATGGAACATGACCGCGCCAGTCCACAACTCGAGGAGTCTGTTTGTACAAATAAAAGTTTCGCAGGATCTGGGTGATGTAGCATTGTGGGTTTAAGAAAAAACTTGCTTGGTCTTTTCAAACGCCTCTTGATGAATCGGCCAACCATTTCCATAAAAACGCGCATTTTAAGTAATGGCAAAAGTGGTCAATTAAATCCGATTAATGAGAACAGAATTGTTGATCATACCCACACATGCCGAGAAAAGCTTTCAAATGTTCTTATTCCTTAGAGTTGGGAAATCTCGTATAGCTGTAATTTTTTGTCTCGTCTACCATGATGCCCTCGAGGGTAAGTAGATGACCCAGGAAAGGAACTTCATCTCGTGCAAATTTGCACTTTGATTTGCACAAATCGCAGAAAAAACACGTTCTTGAAGATCAACAGCTGAAGCCTGGTAATTATTAGTAATATCCGAAACACAACGAACACCTTGAATCAGGTTACTCTGGTCACAGTCATCCAAATCTTCTGTTAGATACAAATTAGACAACTGACCGAGATATTATCTCTAAAAAAAAGGCAAAAAACACATTTGGAACTTTTCATCAGCAAAAGAAATATGGTCCATATCCATGTTGATAATAGCCTTGTGAAGTGAAGCCAATCAATACCTAGGATAACTGGATGGAAAAGTCTGGGAACCACAATGAAAATCTTTGTAAAATTTGGAATCCAGTATCCCAACAGAAAGAAAAACCTGAGTATTGACTCGCTGTTTAGCCATCCCAAAGTGCTCCTGCTACCCACATTCCACACACAGGCAGAACTAGGTAGACGTGGATTCCTTTGTTGTAGATCGATCCAAACATCTTCAATATGCAATTGATTTGACTTTCCCGTGTCAATGAGTGCCAAATGACAAGTGCCTTCTAAAGTCACATAAATAATAGGAGAAAATGCTTAAAAGTACCTGCAGTCTGTAAATCCGAAAGATGTGAAGAGGGGATGTTGTTCACACTGTGAGGAGGACTGTTTGCTGTCGGAGTCAGGCAGACAGTCCCCGGTTTGTTTAAATCAACCGAACCTGATGATTCGCACGATGTAGAACAAGGAGGTCTCTCATTCACTATGTCTTTTTTTTCTTCATAGACGTCGACTGAACGAACATGACCGAAATGTCGCTGTTATTGAACGTTTCTGATTGGAAGATCCTTCTGAACGTTCAGTTTTCTCACATGAACGTCTTTTTCACAGGGGGGAATCTCTGTTCTCCGACGTGATAAATCGTTTTGGTCCAAACCACAGACTGGTTTGTTGATCACCCAGGCTTTTGCGGGCGAAACTTCAACCTCATCCTGTCGGGCCATCAGACCGATATACTGAGTGACAGCCTGTAGACCCTCCAATAGCCGAAATCGCATTTTCCACGTGGGGAAGAAAATGACGCGCCAACGTAACCTACACGAGATCGTGTTTCATAGTAGTTCCGGCTTCAGGTACTGGGCTAACGAAACTTGTTTGGCAAATATGTCTGACATCCGAGGAATTAGAATTTACTTTCCTATAAGTTCCCAGTCAGAAGTTTCTCTCGAACATGACTTGCTTCTCCGGGACCCATAGTCTTCTTGGAACCGGTCACGGAAAGATAGAAAAATCATACATTTGATATCTAATAGCAGAAACGCCCCTATCTTCGCTGGGACTCCAAACGAGAAAACGCTACTTCAAGTTCCCTGCGCAACACTCAGTTTGTAGCGTGACAGGTATGCCCTCGATGATGTCATAAAATACCATGGGATTAACCTCTCCTTTAACCTTGAACGAAGGTGTTAGATCACGAGAAAGTTGTGACGTCCCTGACTGGAGAATGCTCCTCGTTGCCGATCAGATCCTACAAACACGTTCGGGTCCCGAACAAAACTCATCGCCCGGAAGCCCGGCTGTAAGAAGACTTCAGATTATTTTACGGGAAATTACGCGACGAGGGGTGTCCGAAATCTTCAGAGTCTTCTCGCTTTAAACCTCGCTTTGTCGACTTCCCAACGTCACCGTAGGCGCTACAGGTGACGACACTGTAACATACGCGCTTGCAGGGGAACAGAAAGCCTTGAATTTGTTTTGCAAAGCTGAGAAAAGAACTTTAAATCGTTCAGCCTGAACACTGAACACACCCATGTTTCAACTCTAGTCAGCTGACGACGTGGACGTCGATGTATGCGAGGTTACTGAGGTTCGCCTAGACGTTGATATTTTTCCCTGTGGCGCGGCGACAAAACATATCGACCCACCCCAACACCCCGCACCCCTCGACGTCTTGCATCCCGACCAGCCTTGCCTTTTACAATTTTCACCGTCCGATCACTCAACTGTACACGTCGTCCATCACCGACTGCCTAACTCTACCTAGCGCGCAACAAGCCTATCGAGAACATAACCGACTTTTTTACAACCAATGCCGAGGCCACGAAGTTGCCCCTTCTAAAGGGCACATAAATGTGACTGTTCGTTATCCTTCGTCAGTATTTGATTTTCAATCGTCCATTGAAAAATATTGACTCGCTCATGGGGGATCGCTAGGAAATTAATAAAACTTCTTATGACTCGTCTAACAATAATTAGCTAAATTTAAGCTGATTTTATTTTAATGTTTAACATTTAATTTCTTAAATTTAAAATTTTTTGTTTTTAAAATTATAATATGAATAAATAAAAAATAAATAAATACAATGAAAATATTGAAAGTACACAACCAAATTGGCCACCTCGCGCATGGTTAAGGGCCTATCTCCATTTTGAACTTTACCTCGCCTTAAATCCATGTCCTCTGTCTCGGCGTCAAACCAACGACCTCTCCGTGTGCACGACGTGGGCCACCCTCGTCTCCCACACTCGTCTCTTTTCACCCTCGCTGCCACCTCCTAGTTAGTCAACTCACCAGGAGTGGTCTCACCGCATCTTATGACGGAGGCGTAGACATGACATTTCCAGCTCAGTACTCGTCACGGGATGTGATGACAGCAGAGGAAGGTTGTTGCCGCGATATTTGAAACTTTAATCACCAATGGAAACATCGTTATTTTTCATTATATATTTAACTATTTGTTTTTTATATTTTTTATGTGTGTAGTCATTTATCATTATTCACTTAATGCACCAGAGACGCAATATTTTTAATGTTTGCTTGTGAACACTTTAATTGGTAGCCTACCATTGATGTATGAAATAAAGCTAATAGACCGGCATATTAATTATCAATTACATAAACAGAGTAAGTACAACTGCTGCGCAGTTTTGTCGAGCCGAAAATGCCCCGAATTCTTTTCTTACAGTTTTTTTCACTATCTCCTCCATAGAGAGTAGGAATTCTTCAGGGTTGAATTCCGACATGATTAATAAACTAGTTCAAACTCACACCGTACTCTTGATGAATTGTAAAGTAAATTGTGTGGGCTTCATGCCAAGATAGCGGAATCAACGATTCCACACAAAATCTTCTAGTTGGGCACCAGTTATACTGATCAAAGGTCTCTACCAAGCCTAGGACAATACTAATAGTATAGGCAAATTCGACTGAAATTCGGTTTGAGACGGAAATAATTATTAGAAAGCTGATTATTTTTGTAATACGTTCATTGGGGCCCCCTGTATATCTCCAGACAAATCTTCAAATCGTACATGGGCAACACCCTTACAATTGAAAAATCGCCGCATCTTGCAGTTTTCAAAAAAATCGCCCAAATGGATTAAAGCTGATTTCCTTTTGTAATACGTTCATTGGGGCCCCTTATATCTCCAGAAAAAATCCCAAAAATCCTACTTGGGGACACCCTTCATTTTGAAAATCAACCGCCATCTTGCAGTTTTCCAAAAAATGCCAAATGTGATTAGAAAGCTGATTCCTTTTTGTAATACGTTCATTGGGGCCCCCTGTATATCCCATAAAAAATCTCGAAAAATCCCTACATAGGGGAACACCCTTAAATTATTTTTAAAAAAACGCGCGCCATCTGCAGTTTTCAAAAAAGTAGGGTCATTTCCGACAACTTTTGTGACCGTTGAAGTCAATGCCAATTTCTCAACGGATTGTCCTCTAAGAAGGTTTTATAAAACATTTAGCCCCCATGCCTCTGCGACGTGTGGGCTACTCCGCCAGAGCCCAAAATCCAAATATGGGCTGCCATTTGCCACGTCTGAGCACATCTTGCAAGGGTTAGCCAAAGTATCGCGAAGTATGTGGTTTTTATGGTTTTTTGGGGGTCGAGGAATTCGTTTTCTGAAGTCAGTTTGGCGATAGACCAGTTTTTTTTTTTAATTTGAATTCAAGATTGGCCGTCGATTTGCAGCTTGGAATACCCATTTTCTCGAAATCGTAGAAGAACTTTAATTATCAGAACTCAAATGAAAGCCCTGTTTATAAAATTTGACAATAACTGACAGTAACAGCTACCAGATAGTGCTCATAAATCTTTAATTGGTCAAAACTTCAACAATAATACGAAAATATGCGTTCATTTTATAGACAATAATTGAGCGATTTTCTAAGGAGCTTTGATAAGATGGTTATGGTATGAATGAGAGAAATGACCAATTTCTCAACGGATATTGTTCTCTAAGAAGGTTTTTTATCGTTAAGGTCAATCATCGCTGCCACTATCTTCACCACTATCATCTTGGACTAACCACAGTTTTTCAGCTGCTGTGGCAAGGGGGGTAGGTGTGGGCACACTGTCGGCACTTCCCCTTTAGTATTTCCCCGCTTGAGTGACCAAATGGGGAACGGATGTTTCTTGCAGCTCGTAATGGAGGGCTGGCAAACGCAAAGTAATTCGTCCTTTGCACATAGATCCAACGAGTCGTCGTCAGGTGGGAGTCTAATCGTACTCTTGTTCTTCATTTGTGCCACTGTGCGAAGCTCTGGCTTGCGCGCAGGTAGCAATCTGCAATTTCAGCATAGACTTTTGAGAAGACACATGCTTTTCATATTTGCTCTGCTTCAATCTCTAGCTCCACGACCTTTCACCTACTCTTACAAGAAGCTCCTCTGTCCTCTGAGTCATTCAATATTTCTGTCATACTTTTTTTTTTGCCGTGCACAATAGAAACCTGATGTGTGGTCCCTGCCTTGATGACTTTTTAGAGTTTATGATTGACATCGGCGACCATCTGCTGACAGTAGGGCATTGCAGTTGATTATTGATCTTGCGTTTTATCAGCGGGTCTCCTCTGAATTTGTTGTGAGACATAAGCTGCTGGTACATATACATCTGTGTCCTCGCTGTCTCGCGGTTTAGCCGAGCTTCGTTTAACCGGTTCCCACTCCGAACCCAAAAGTTAGCAGAATCGGCGGCGTGGTCATGGGTAGAGTTGATTACCGGGAGGAGGAGGGGGGAGGGGAGGATCTACCCTGAAACTCACGTATACCGCTGGTTAGTAGCAATGAGGGTTCGACACACTAGTGTAACGGCTTGATCTCCTTGACGTCTGCTCGGCAGTCCGTTAGTGTAGGGAACCTATATGCTGTCAAAGTTACTCCGTCCTGTCGGATGGGACGTTAAGACCGTTGGTCCCCTTTGGTACTTTTTCGAAAGGAGTAGGCTACGTGCCTGGTACCCGGTGTTTCCCCCTCCTCCCTTCTGTTCAATTACTTCATCCTATCTATCACCACTCATCGTCTCGGGGGAATAGCCAAAGTGCATAATAGGAGACGTTAAGCAATATTCCAATCATAGAACAACTGCTGCCAGTATAATTCCCACTCTCAGCTGTTGCATACGTTTAAAGCAGCATTGTGTCTGCTTCTGGATGCTTGAAGACGTACTCATCGCTCTGTCACGCCAGTGCTTCGGTTAGTTGACGTATTGTCCTCACAATTTATGACACACTACGCAGCTGACCATTTTTGCTTTCATCTATTCTTTTTACAAGTCTCTTCGTCTGACCCTATTTTCCTGAATTGAACCATCATCTTATTGGAAATTTTCAGGCAGCTTCTGGAAACGGGTCTTCAGGCTAAGGGAAAACATTTGGATTTGAAGATTTTTGCTGCCCGTCGATCGTGCTCATCATCCTTAGATGCTAAGGGAAGGTCTGACTTGTCCGTCTAGAGTATGAAGAGACGTGCATCAAGCGTGGCGTGAGAGAATTATCGAGCATATCTTATCAAGGTAGTCCACTTCCATCCAGTGGTACCGATATGATCGAGCCGTCCCATTTCCTACCCTCTCGGTCCTCTGGTCTTGAGTTGGCAAGTCGCCAGATCATCATATGATCATCATATGCAGCGCGATGAAAGCACTTGAAGACAGTTAAGCCGCACTGCCTAATTGTGTGTTGCTCTGTACTTCGATTCAAGTGTGGGTAATGCATACTTGTCATGAGAGAGAAGTACAGGCGACTGAAGCTTCATCTTTACTTCCGTTCAACGCATTTTTTATTCAGCCTCCATTCAGCCTCTAAAAGACTATCTACTCCTAAGTTAAGGCATTTTTTTGAAAACTGGCAAGATGCGGCAATTTTTTTTTTAATTAAAGGGTGTTCCCCATAGTGGATTTTTGGTGATTTTTCTGGAATATACAGTTGGCCCCAATGAACGTATTCTAGGAAAAACGCTTAAGTCCCGCGCGTTGTTGGATGAGCACGTAAATTGGTGCACTGAGTTGAAATGTGTACGCGTTTTCTGTTGTTCTGTGAAAAAAACATTTATTAGTCGAAGATTTTTTTAAAATAAATAAATTAAATAAAAAATTAACTTAATTTTTTTAATTAGTCGTATTTAAAAAAAAAAAAAATCGTAAAAATGAAATTCATAAGAAATAGTTATTCGCGTTGCGCTCAAATTTTCACAATATATTAATTCATAAAATTAAGGTGTCTGTGCAAAAATCATTACAATAGATGAACATGTAGGTGTTATATAATCAAAGAAATTGTTTGTAAAATGAAAAAACCGTAAAATTTCCGATTTCCCAAGCAATAATTTTTCAATTAACGCTCAAATTTCACACGAATATCTTAATTCATAACATAAAGGTTCTGTGAAAAAAATCATTACATCGGATAAAAGCATGTAGGAGTTATAGTCCGAAGAAATTTTTTAAAATTCGAAAAAATCGTAAATTGCTTTTTATGAGAAAAAAATTTCCCGATTGGCGCTCAAAAACGTGGCAGTTTCTAAGTTCAAGATTTCGAAGGCCTCCATAAAATTTCATCACAATCGGAGTATCGGTTAGCCGAATCGTGTTAACAGACACACAAAATACACAAAGAAAAAAAAAACATTCCGGATTTTTTTTCCAGTGTAGTGAAATGGATCTTCACTTCTCTCGCTTCGCTCGCTACTCTCATCCAACAGAAGGACTCATCTTTCTAATCACATTTTGGCATTTTTTTTTAAAACTGCACTGGCGGCGATTTTTTCAAAATTTAGGGTGTTTTCCCACTAGAATTTTTTGGTGATTTTTCTGGAGATATACAGGGGTCCCTAATAACGTATTTCAAAATAAATCAGCTTTATAATCACCTTTGCATTCTTTGAAAACTGCAAGTATGGCGGCGATTTTTTCAAATTGAAGGATGTTTCCCCAATTAGGATTTTTGAGAAAAGAGGAGAGAAAGTAGTTTTTCTGGAGATATACAGGGGCCCCAATGAATGTATTACAAAAGGAATTAGCTTTCTATCACTTATGGCATTTTTTGAAAACTGTAAGGATGGCGCGATTTTTTCAAAGTTGTTAAGGGTGTTGCCCAAGAAAGATTTTTTGTGATTTTTCTGGAGATATAAAGGGGGCCCCAATGAACGTCATTACAAAGAAATCAGCTTTCAAAAAATAATAATTATTTCTGTCTCCGACCTTAATTTGCCTATACTAAAATATAGTTTGAACAGCTCGCTACTCGACTGACGACAAAAATACTTTAAATCTAAAAAAAACTACAAAACCTTCGTCCTTAAAGATTTGGTTTATTCCAACTCTCTCTTTTCTTACCATCCCTTCTTTTCTCAAACTCACTGCCAACCCCAAAACAAATTACCTTATTACACAGCCATTGTTCATTTAGAAAAAAAAAAAACATATCGATCTCTTTCACCTATTGTCACTGGAGAATAAAAACATGTAACCAATTTAATCACATTTTACTGTAAATAGTACAATATAAATGGTGACATTAATAAATATTTATTTTCTAAATAGCCTCCTTAAATATATAAAATTGGTTTTCCTGTTTAAATGTGTATGATGATGTTATTCTATCATGCATATGTTATTTTACTTATACTTGTTTTTCAATTTCTTATAGTAAAAGTGTACACATAACACATTCCGGCGTCGTTCTTTGGGGTTGGTGCTAGCTGTTAGAAGAACAATGATGGTGTCGATGTAAAGGCGACAAACACATTGTGCAATTACTTTAAGTTTAACACATAAATAGATGAACCTGTCAATACATATTGCTGCATCCTTCCCTAATAACTTTCATGCACCCCTAACCCTGTTTCTGGTTTTGATCCCTCGGTCAAGTCTAGACCTACCTCTCTTCGTCCTCCCATCAACCCGATCTATGTGTTTCACAATTTCTTTGCAGTGGGTTGCTACAGCCAGCGGAGTTCTTTAAAACCTTTGTTTAATTCCGTTTAATTCCGTCTTTGTATGACATCGCTCGCTTGGCAGAACTTCAAGTTCAAGGTTGTCACTCGACACTATTTGATGCATTTATTTAATCTTCAAAGTCCAAACCGCATTGAGGGGAGAAACCCGATACTAAATTCTTTCGCAGTCTTTAAACATTCCTCTTAAAATTTGTTTAGTGTCTCTCCTCAATTGGCGTGGCTGTGTTATTTGCTAAAACTATGTTTTCAATTTCATCAGCAATCTTTTCCACATAGCGTTTTTGTTTCGTATTTGTTTAACAGAAATTGGGACTCGTATAGAGTCAATTCTACAGCGTAGGGCTTGCTGGTATGGGGCAAATATAGGGAAATTACGATTACAAATTTACAATATCATAAGGCGACGCATTGTGACCCAACGTCGTCAAATACTGCTGTTTATTCTTTCGCTGCTTAAATAAACAATCCTATTCTATTCTACTGTATCATATGGTGCCTACACGGCATTCAACTCTACCCAATTATGAAAAAGAAATTTGAAGATTTCAATACACTTGACTGGGCCTGATAACTCCACTGTTCGATGCCCTAAAACAACACTGTGTGACTATAATTTTCTGATATAGACAATTTAAAAAGAATAATTAAATAATAATTTGATCCGCCTTTCAAATTGTATGAATTATTTTGATACTTAAATTACATTTAAATAAGAATTTTTATTAACTCAGCCATATATATCATTTTATTGTTATTATTACTATTACGTGAGCAACGCGCGCATATATATATACAAATCAAGTGTTTCCTTGTACGTGTTTTTATTTCGCGCTGCATCTCTTATCGGCTCCGTGGCCGAGCTGTGCTGACGTCCATCGCGCACGTGGGCGCAACACAGTGAACACCCACACAGTGATGCATTTCTGTAATCTCCTCTGCACGGTCTTGTCCGAACATTCTCGGCAAGTGCGCCCGAACTCTGGTCAATGCCTCACGGCTCATACATACATACATACACAATTATTGATCCCGATATGTTTTAGGAGCAAATGTAAATTACAAATGAAAATGTACAATAGCAAATGATGTAGGATGAATAGATCGATCAAATATATCCAAACAAAGCCCCTGAAGCGTGTTAGTTCTCTTCTTGCAGGGATCTGACTGAGAGAGGAAACCAGGAAATGCTACCAAGCATGAAAGCATTTTAAGGATAACAACATGAAAATATTTATAATAACAGCATGATGATATACAAATAGACCTTACTTTTTTCTAGCTATCACTTTGTTTTTTTGTAAAAAGCTTGCGAAAACAAATTACTCAATTTTTTTAAAATTGCTACTTTTAATTAGTGAAATACGCGAATATTTTTCAAAACTGTCATGCGTGTAGTACAAAATAACATGTGCACACATCAGAATGCGGAGTTTTACCTAACTATACGCAGAAAGCGATCGTTGATTCTGTACTGATTGGTTAACCGTGAGTATTCCTGTATTTCGTGTGTATTGTTTTGAGTATTTTGAGCAATAAGTTTAATATTACTTTACACTTTTGCATTGGCTAAGATTACCGAAAAATGGGTGATGTACACTTTTAACATTACATATTTTTATCAAAATGTAACCAAATATGATGCTCCCCTCAAGATGATCCCTCTTAATGAAGAACTTCTATCATAATCTATAATGATATTTATTTATATATCATATCTATAATTTATTAAACAAATTTTAATTCACATTAGACCCAAATTCTTAATTTATTTATTTATTTATTTATTAATATCCATTTAAATAAAATATTTCTTTGCTATTAACGAAAATCACCACGATCATTTATATTTTCTTTTAAGAAACTTAGAAAACAATATTATAATCATCACACAGAGCATCAAAACTCATTTTCATTTAGGTTACAATATCCACAGGCGGGCGCAAATATGACCTAACCGGTGAAAGCCCTATTTTCTCACGTTGACGTAACTGACAGTTACGTTTCTTTTCAGGGGGGGGGGGGGTCTCTGAACGAGCCTCGTGTACAACAAGGTCCCTGGTTTCTGTGCTGGGTTTGTGTTTTATACAGCACTACAGTAACCTTCTCATCATACCAAACAGAATGTGAAGCATATTCATTACATGGGCAGAATCATCTATAGCAACCTTTCTGATGATCTTAAATCAATTCAAACTCCTACATTTTCTTAACTAGGAAACGCTCAGTTGGACGCGTTGATAAGCGAGCACGTGCTATAGCTAGACCCACATTGCACATATTTTAAAATTTACGACGTTCGCGTTTCCAGTATTATTTTATTATTGCCAAGGTTATTTGGGTAAACCCGTGTAAATCTTTACTTTAAAATCCACCGCCCATCTAGAGGACATTTGACTCCTTGGGAAACAAGTTTATTTAAAAAAACTCTTTGTTGACACTAATAGACTGCCTTCCTGCGCAGTATTTTGATTACTTCTAGATGGCAGTGCATTAGAACCTTCGCGCGTCTTTTCGTTGCCTGGCAACGTTCCTTTTGTTATATGGTAATTTCCATCTACACTACTTACGGGATCAAAATAAAATTAACTACTTCGTGACCGGACGGACATTCTAAATGAATTAACATCTCAGTTTTGTCTCCGTTAAGTTTTGAAAAAAAAATTTCTATTAACTTGAATGTACTGTTTAACTTTTCTGAAGATTTTTGCCACAAAACTAATGGCATTCAATCGAAAACGAGCTTGCCGGATGGTCAAAATTTCACTCATCCGAGCGCTCCGTTCGAACGGTATGGCGAGCATACAAACAAACAAAAAAAAAAAAAAACTAACTAACAAACAAAAAAACAAAACCAGTGACTAATTTTTCCGGCAGAGTCAAATGGAAACGCTCGCTTCGCTCGCTTAATTAAGCAAAACTTTATCTTATCACTACTCCGGCCTCCCATCATTAGTGAACACTTCGTCTGAACGTAGAAAAAAGGAAACGAGTGATTGTTCCCCACTTAACTCCACTCAGGCAGTTACACTGTTCATGTCCTTTATGCCACTGGTGCCATGTTAGAGAGTTTGTCAGAGTTCCCTAAAAGTACTACTAGAATATTGTTTTTTTTCAACCTTTTATTTGCATATTTCTAACTCAATACTTGCTAGTTAAATGGAAGAATGATTGTAAAGATTAGTCCATCGCTGTTTCTGTGGTTGGTTCCCATTCTAAGTAAGAATATATACGCTATTTTATTATTTACTTATTCTGCAAACTCGCCGACGAGCACACACGGATTGCAGTTCTAGCACTGTGTATATCATTATAAGTATCGACCACTTTATTATTAGTTATTAATTCTAGACTATTCACTTTCTCTGCAAAGAGTTTATACTTGTACACTGTAACTAGTCCTAAGTGGAATAAAAATATCCATATCTATATTTTCTATATTTTTAGGATCTGTAATAAGAAAATTTGGAAGATTCCAATACACTTGGACATGGCCACTGATACTCCCTGTAAGTGCCCTAAAACCACCAACAAATATACTAGACTGTCTTTCTTTATGCACCTAAAAAAAACAGAAATTAGGTGATCCTGTAAAGTTCAATTGCTTATTTTTTATTGTTTCGTAAATACTATTTTTTTGTTACTATTTTTAATTTATGTTAATAGTGACAAGCCTTACTACATCAATTAAATTAGAATTAATCAGAAATCAAACATAAATCAATAAATTTATGATAAACAACACACAATACAAAATGCCATATGAGCTCCCGGTTGAAAACGCCCTAGTTTTCTCAGACTTTCATTAATTTATGTTGTGCATAAATCGTAAGAATCATGTTATTTATCAATAAAAACAGCGAAGTCTACTATTCTCTCCCTGAAACTAATGCGAGCTCTGGGTCGTCGTCGGTGAATTCCTTCCCTTGACTACCCTCCGAAGGCGACGACAATGACAACACGGAACTGATGATGACACAGACGGAGACGACCACGACTGTGGGGGAACCCCTGCCCTCCCCATATGCTTGTGCTGGTTTCTGAACGCAGCACAGGCCTGTCCACCACTTGTCCCCCCGCGGCTCACCCCTTACGTCCCTCTTTTCGCTCACGGAAATTAGCCAAGTTGCATAAATAAGAGACGACTTTAAGCAATATCCAATCAAAATTTCCCCTTCCCTTTGACTACCTCCCCGACGGCGACCGACAATGACAAACAAAACGGATGATTACCGGAGACGACCTACGACCGTGGGAACCCCTGCCCTCCCATACAACATTGTGGCTGGTTTTGACCAGCGTTGGCCTGTCCACCCCTTTTCCCCCCGCGTCATCCTTACGGTCCCTCCCTTCGTCTCGATTGCCTAGTTGCACAAATTGAGACGTTAAGCAATATCCAATCAATTTCCCCTTCCCTTTGACTACTCTCCGCGACGGCGACGACAATGACAACTACAAACGGAAGATTACGGAGACGACCAGACGTGGGACCCCTGCCCCTCTCCATACACTTGTGTCTGGTTTTGAAGACGCAGCGCAGGCCTGTCACCCTTGTCCCCCCGCGTCATCCCTTACTTCCCTCCCCTTCGTCTCATTAGCAAGTTGCAAAAATATGAGACGATTAGCATATCCAATCCGCATCGTCCGAGAAGTCGTCGATTTGTGGCGCACTGTGGAAGGGGCGGAGTAATGCGGGGGCATGTTTCCGAGTCCCAGGCTTATTAAGGTCGGTATCTCAAGGAGGTGGGTGGGTGAGAGATCTCAGCTCCATCTGCGACATGTTTGGCTTCTGCCATCGCGGCCATCTCGGCACAAACTCCTCAGAGTGAGCTCTGGCGGCATCCCTGCGTAAGCATCTCTCACATAGTCCACCGTTACGTCGGGCCGGGCGAACAATGTCGGGCGTTGTCCGCTGTTTGGTGTTCACCAAGACTGCGACATTGCCTCCAGGGTTTGCGTATCCGGAGACTTCGTCTCGCGTACCACGGCCGGTCCCTGGCCGAGATTCCCATCGCCATGTTTGGTACCTGGGGCGGTCGAGTTCGTAGACGTGGGGCACCGTTGGTCCCGCACACGAGGCCTTTGCATCCTAGACGCGCTTCCTTTTTGTCCTTACTTGTCCTCCCGCGCATCCCTTACGTCCTTCCCTTCGTCCTCGATTAGCCAAGTTGCATAAATATGAGACGTAAAGCAATATCCCAATCAAAATGGTTCACTGGTTAGTCCCGTAATGGAATATGCCTGTTGGGTCTACTCGTCGGCCCCGTGATTCTATCTTGGAAACTTCTCGATACTGTCCACCACAGTGGTCTCCGACTGCCGCTGGGTGCAATTTCGGACAAGGCCGTCCATCAGCCTCTATGCCTGAGGCAGGAATGACCTCCCGTCGCATGGGCCTCAAACTCCAACTCGCAACCTTCTCGTGTTGGGGTTCGGGAACCCCTTTACTTTGACTACCTCCCGACGGCGACGACAAAGAACAACACGGACTGATGATACAACAGACGGAGACGACCACGACGTGGGGGAACCCCTCCCCCCCATATGCTTGTGGCTGGTTCTGACCAGCACAGCCTGTCCACGCCCTTGTCCCCCCGCGTCCCATCTCTTACGTACTTCCCTTCGTCCCCGATTAGCCAAGTTGCATAAATATGAAGACGTTAAGCAATATCCAAATTAATCAATTAGGGGCGGATCCAAATATCGTCCCCATATCATGTCCCTTGACTTTAACTGTTTTTTCAACATAAAATTGTTGTGCTATGACTCAATTTTAAAGGGATTTACGCTGAAACATAACAAAACAACCATACCTAACCTATATTTTATTTTGGTAATAAGAAAGCAAATAGGAAAATAATATACAAAGTGTGCAAAATCCGACCGGGGCGGCCTACGGATTTTACGTAAGTACATTTTGGCACAATTTAGTTTAACTTGGCAAAACCAACCGTAATTCAGAAATTGGCAATTTCATGTTTTCTCCAACGTCTCGAGGGCGAAGATGTTTAGCGGTGTCTTGCAGTTGAGGAGGCGCTGTATTTGTTTGTGGTGCCATATTTTAGAAGAAGAGATTTAATCATCAAACACACATAAACTCCATTTCTTTAGCCCCCATCTGGTGTCCCCGGAGATGGAGGCTCGCCGTTTATACCGCGTGGCAGTGTCCAACCGATGGAGTTTATATTGGCGTTGTTCTGGATGGCTAGGTGGTGCACCGAGTAATGCTCTGGCCGTGAATGTTAATTTTCGATTCTCACGTTTAATTTAGGGTGAGGCAAGTGATTAAAGAGTTCCGTTTTTGACTACTGAATGTGTTTGGCCGCTGGCGTTTTGGGGCTGTGGGAGGCCTTAAACCGGCACGGGTTCATTGGTGGTACCCATTCGCATTCAACACAGAATGAGTATTGGCATTTGGTCGCACGTTGCGAGCTTGTCTTTGCCATCCGTTGAAACCGAAGTTGCTGGCAGGATTCACGAGGACATATTATTTCGCCCTCATTATGACCCTGTATAGGGCGTGATCTCATCGTTGTCTGGCTGACGTTGCAGTACGTGCACTAAAATCATCACACTTTTGAAATTTTTGTCCAGCCTACTTTGATAGCTCTCCCTTAACTGGAGTCAATTTCAAGGTACAAGGTAAATTAAGGATGCAAAGAATTTCAATTGGTTTCTTTTATGACTGGGCTGCACAAAAATACTAGCTGTTGTGTATGGATCCCAAATACTAAAGTATAGTTATACAACGACTAAAAATACCATTTTATAAAGCTTGATTTTAAAAAGAAGGGCCCGATTCCGCACTAAATGTAGTAGCTTTCCTCATCATTTTTATAAATATGAGCGTTAACAATTCCAATAATAGCAATTCAAGTAGTAGGCTTCTGTATCAGCAGTAGCACTTATGATGGCCCTCCAAGATCAAGATTCCGATGAGTTTGACTGAGAGATAGGTAGTGATTGTAGACTGAGAATTGAATCAGACCACCATTCTATTACGATATTAATTTTTCGAGTGTCCCCCCCCCCCCCCCTTATTGGGAATTGTTATTTGGCGTCACCAATGAACTAAGAACTTAAATTGACCAATAACAGTTATTTTGTATATTTGTAATTCAATTATTTTGAACACAAATACCACGTTTTCCTAAAACTTTGGGGAAAAATCAAAACCTAGATTCTCCAACCATTAAAAAAAAACCCTGAGTTGACTTATTAAAAAAAATCTTTGTCCACATTATAAATTGACAACATTAGCTATAGAAGTAAGAGTAGGACCTAGTGTATACGCGTAACAAACAAAACCTAGATAGATTACATTCTTCAGCTGGTGAATTCTTGCCTTAAGTAATAATAATTTGTAACCCTGAATTAGATTCCATAATTTCAAAAATCAGCAACTCCAAACCATCTAGGCTAAACCACACATATTTTGTGTGTGCATACAGTTACATAATTAGCGTCATGGCTGCGAGTTATCGAGATCCTGATCAGGTTAATGCATTCCAATCCACTCCTGTTGTTTCCCCTTACCATACATCTAACCACCAGTCATCAGGCATGATTATCATCCTATTCACCTTCCATAGTTGGTGTTGCTTACTTAGCAGATAAAGAACACGCGCCCAGACACATAGTATGTCTTCTGTTACACTGCATAGTACAAGGCCTCAGGGCTTTTTATCCCTAATATGCTTATCCGTTGGGGCTCCTACTACTACTAATATTCCTACCTACTTCTACCCGTTACCTGTCTGGGCACCACACTTGTCATTTTCATCTTGTATTGATGTCGTTGTTTTTTTACTTGTGTTATTTTTTATACGGAAAAAGTGTGCATTGGCTTAATTTTGCAAAGTCTCTTCTATTTGTCGTGTTTTGTTGCAGACTGTTGTGGACTAACATGTGTCCTCGGACAATAATTAGCCATATGAAGAACGCGTAGAGATCATTTGTATATTCTGTCATTCTAGTCAGCTGTGACCCTTTAATATTCCATTTTTCTGCCTTGTATCCATCACGCGCCTTAGTGATCTGGCTGCCTCGAATAGAACTTTTCATGTCTGGCCAAATGCACTTTTCAATGTTATAGTTATTTGAATTCTGAACATTTCGATTGTGGGCCTTCAAATTCCAACTCGACCCTTCTCGCAGTTTGGCCCGTGAATAGGGGAGTTTTCTTTCCCTGAAGCTAATAGCTAGCTCTGGGTCGTCGTCGGGGAACTTTTCCCTTCTGCTCTGCTAACAAATTCCAACTCGACCCTTCCTCGCGTTTGGCCCGTGAAAAGGTGAGTTTTACTCCCTAAACTAATGGCGAGCTCTGGGTCTCGGTCGGGGAACCCCTTCCCTTTGACTACCCTCCCCGGACGGCGACGACAAAGACAAACACGGACGGATCATGACAGAAAGAAAAAAAAAAGAAAAAAAGACCCAAGACGATACGACCACGACGTTGGAGGAACACTGCCCTCCCGCATATGCTTGTGGCTGGTTTCTGACCAGCACAGGCACTGTCCACACACCCGTGTCCCCCCCGCGTTTCCCCACCCAGTTCTAACGTCCCTCGTCCTTTGGAGAACTTTCCCCGTCCCTTTGACTACCTCCCGACGGCGAGACGACAATGACAACATGGACGGATGATGACATCAGGAAGGAGAACGACCACGACGTGGGGATAGCCACCCCGCCCTCTTCATATGCTTGTAACTGGTTCTGACCCCGCACAGGCCTTCCACCTCTTGTCCCCCCGCGTCATCCCTTACGGCCCTCCCTTCGTCCGATTAGCCAAGTTTGCATAAATGGAGAACGTACAGCAATATCCATCCAAATCAAACAGAAGGTGATCAATGGGAATGCACAGAGTGCGGGCCTGCGCTTTTGCAGCGATCACATCATATCCAAACTTTTAGTAAATCGAGACTTTCTTCCTATAAAAGCTCCTCCTCACACTCGTGCACTTCAAGTCCATTTTTTATTCATGCGGAAGGCTGTCACTTTTGTGTAGATGATTATTGTTCTTCTCATTCCACAGTTGTGGCGGAACTGCAAAGTTTAACCGACGCTCCTCTGTCTTGCGTTGTGAGTCAAAATGGTTGGCAAATTAAGGCAAGTGGCAAACGTCGTGACATAACAGTTTTGTGAGAGGTGGTGATGTTACATTGAATAAATGGGACATAAGGTGGATTGTTGTGTTGTTTGGAAGAACCGCGGTAGGTGAAATGGAGGAACATGATTGGAAATAGAAACTAGATGATGAGATGGACAGCTGTAGAGTTTGATGATGAAGAAGATGATAATGAATACAGATGTGGGAGGATTGTATGGGGCATCAGAAGTTCGGGGGTCGTCACTGAACATGATGAGAGTCGTCCCCGGAACAACTTGGTGACCCCGGGCCGCTTTTACAATTTCTGCAACCTCTGATACATGCACGTGGTCCAATAGCGTGAGTGTGCCACTCTCCTTCCATTCTCTCTTCCAACCTTTTTCACCGCCCTCAAAATTGGCGAAGGAGATCACGCGCGGCTAATTTTACCTCTAGGTTCGTCAGTGCGTAAGTGCATCCCGGAGCTCGCCAGAAAAGCTCCTCGACTGTGTTGTATCTCTTCAACAGCGGGTGCGATGTTCTACATCATAGTCCATGATGTCGACAATGCACTAACTGTATTGACAGCGTCACTGTTTGATGTGATTTATCCCACTGAACGGAAAAGCATTCTGGACCAATATGGGCCAGCAAGTAAGCCTTAGTAACGCCCTCAAATTTCGACGTACAATTTTTCCGTCTACTATTGCACCCCATGCCGCTTATCACCGGACCAAAGACCCCCACATCACTGCTGAAATATTGTGGGTGGCATTCGGAACTAAAAAGGAACAACAATTGATGCCGTGCGAGTCACAGAACTCACTGCCTCCGAGGTTCATGTGAGAACGGTGACCATCGAGGGATCAACAAGACTGAGCAGCTGATCAACTCTTCAATAAGCCAAGGCGTGAAAGTTCTTGCAATGAAGATTGGTAAACTCTTCCTGCATTTAGCCACTGTCTGTTTCTCCGCAATGATCCTGCAGGCATTGTGGCCGACCATTGATGTTAAACCCCTATATGTAGTGCTAGATAGCAGTGTCCCCAATACTTCCGCACAGTAGGTGCAAGGCGTACAACAATTGAAGCGTCGAAAATCCGTTCAAGATGGCGATTTGGCCGTTTTAATTTATGCTTTTTCAAAGCAATTCAGTATTTTACTGGATTGTGTGATATGGTTTTTAGCTTGTGCAGCATGATATTGAATAAACAGAAACAATAAGAAGTTATTGTATACAGGGAATTTCAGTAATCATTTAATGTTAAAATCTAGTATGCTCAGCTGTCAAACTGGCGGCCATTCTTTAAAAATATTCGGTCTTAATCGCTCCCATTTGATTAACATGGTAAACTGTCCATTTTCAAGATGGGCTTCCGATTGTACCGGAAAGTGGACAATCCGAACTGATGGTCTATGCCAATTATTAGGATGTCTATGGCCGGACACATATGGCAATTCTCCTGTATTTAAATACATCATGGTGAGTGTAATTTCCCCAACCTTCTCGTGTTGGTCCTCGTGGATTAAAGGAGTTTTCTCCCTGAAACTACGTGCGAGTTCTGCGTCGGTCGCGGGGAAACTTTCTCCTTCCCTTTGTACTACCTCCATGACGGCGACGACAATGACAACACGGATGGATGATGACACAGACGGAGACGACCACGACGTGGGGGAAGCCCCTGCCCCTCCCCCCATACGATGTGGCTGTTTCTGACAGCACAGGCCTGTCCAACCACTTGTCCCCCGGTCATCCCCTTACGTCCCTCCCTTCGTCCTCGATTAGCCTAGTTGCATAAATATGAGACGTTCAGCCAATATCCAATCAATCATCAATCAAAGAAGTTGCAAGAGGACGAAGGGCTTTCTTCTCTTTTTGAAAGGGCTATCTTGAACAGGTGCCCTTTTAAGTTATCATCTCCAATTAATTTTGCAACACAAATGCAATAACTGTATAAAACAAAGAAATGCAAGCCCGAATCATCCGCTTTGTAAATGCGCTGGGATCATCAAAGAATATCCGTGACCGACCTCAATTATGAAGTCTCTGAACGTTTGATCCACCGCCCCAGACGTTATTCTGACACTGAAGCTCCTCGGCCTTAGCTTAATGAATCTATTTTCCCCCTCAAGGAAAACGCCGCGGCGAGACAAGCTCCACAATGAAATTTCATCCACCTGACTGACCAATCTCTTGAGATTATTCGGCTCTTCCTTATTCGTTATGGGTTATCGGAGACGGATTTCCTGACGGTTTGGCGTCTGGCTATTTTTGAATTCCGTTTTGAAACCAGGTAAAGACAAAACCTTACCCGGCTCTTATCGTATCGAACCCATATCTCTAACTAGTTGCTTCTGCAAATTGTTTGAGAAGATGGTCAATAAGCGTTTGATGTGGCTTTTTGGGAATCCTCGGGCTTGCTTCTATGTTCGTGTGGATTTCGGACAGCGACGGAGTTCAATCGATCACCTCGTGCGTTTTGGAAACGCTTCATCCAGAAGGTTATGGTGCTACAACAGTCACGTATAGGTGGTACTCTTTGACATAGAGAAAGCATATGACACAACGTGGCGCTATGCCATATTACAACAACCTTCACGAGTGGGATTTTTAAAGGTCACTTGCCCAGGTTCTACAGAACTTTCCTTCATGATAGAACATTTAAAGTACGGATAAATAAAATTTTATCAGACCATATGAACTGGCAAACGGAGTGTTCTCAAGGACTTTCTTTCGGTTCCCCTGTTGCAGTCGCAATTAACAGTGTCACTTTCGGAGTGCCTACCTAAGGTCCATCATGTCCTACTTATTCTGTTCGACGCTTGGGGATTTTTCTAATATGTCCGGTCACATTTCGTTGCCGAACGACATCTACAGATTCATTGAACAACATCGGTGATTGGCCAAGCACGTGGCACAAAATTTTCTGCCATACAACACAATGCATTCACTTTTTGTCGCAGTCGAAAGATGCACGTAGATCCACGTCTTAACCCTTAACTGTGTGCACAACTTGAATTTAAACCCACGTTCGCGTTCTGTGCTTGGAGTTTGATACTAAACTAAATTGGAGATACCACGTCACAGAATTGCGCAAACGATGTATGTTGAAATTAAACATACTTAAGTTCTAGTAACACCTCATGGGGTGCGGACAGGACATGTCTTTTGCAAATATATGGGGCCTCACTGGTTAGGCCGTATTGGACTAGATGCCTTTTGGTCTACTTCGTACGTCCCGTGATTGCCATCTTGAAACTTCATCGATACTGTCCACGCACAGTGGTCCTCCGAATGCGCTGGTGTGCTTTCGGACGAGCCCCGTCCCTCGCCCTGCAGGCTGAGGCAGAATGAACCTCCTCGCAGAAAGACGGAACTACTTGTTGGTGCAGAGACGTATTGAAGATCCGGCAATGCGTAACCACGCCATTCTCATGACGCGTCTTTTGATGAGAGATTTGTCCGTCACTTCGATACCAAACCTTTAAACGACCCATCCTGTGGTTTACTTTTAAACAATTTTGATGACCCAATCTATTGAGTGTCGTTTTGAGTCCGAAACCCTCCATGGCTACTTCCGGCACCTGAAATTTGTTTCGACCTTTGCCGATATAATAAGTCCACAACATCAAGATGTAATTTTCAAACTAGTTTTCAAGCTATTTGTCACGATACCATAACCTTTAAATTTTCATTTTCACTGATGGATCATAAAACCGCTCGAAGGTTGGTTCGCTTACTATTGTGACGGCAGTAGTGTTGGTTTCAGACTTCATGACATGTGTTTTGTTTTTTACTGCTGAAATTTGCCATTCGAGAAGCCTTTGAGATATATTTATGGAAACAAAGATGCGGAAGCTTCATGGTAATGTTCAGATAGTTTAAGGGCACTTCAGGCACTCCACGTCATGTTCTCTACTCACCATTTAGTAATTGACATTCCACAGTTTCTTCATGGAAGAAACCATCAATGTGGAGGCTACAAAAGCATGTTCTGCTGGGTCCCTGGTCATGTCGGTATCTCTGGCAAAGAGGAGGCTGACTTGGCTGGCCAAGGCTGCAACGCAAAAAGCTTCTACTGATTTTGACGCTCGTAACCTGTTCCTGATGTCCACATTGGGTTTCAAGAACCATATGTTGAAACTAGGTTCAGGAGTGTTGGAATGCTTTGCAGAATAATAAAGCTGCGCCGTGTGATGCCCTGTCTTTCACTTGAAGGACGACCCATTCTTCCCTACTTTCTCGTCGTGATGAGGTTGTATTGGCGCAGTACGATAGGGCACACACACCTCACCCATGCCTCTCTTTTTAACCAGAGATAAGATTGCTCCGATTTGCGACACGTGTGATGTGTTAGCTATCCGTTCATCATTGTGTTGACTGACTGCTCTGAGTATGTGTTTTTGAGACTCCAATTGAATTTTAAATCTATACATATGAGAACTTTTGTCTTATGAAACAGTGAAACCTTATCACATTTTCTTAACCTAAGCAATCGTGATCGACAAAAATATAACAGATCATATAAATTTAAAAAAAAATCCATGAAGCATGTTGACTTGCTATTCATTTGACGACGTTGGCAACATTTTTTCTGATATGATTATGATTATGATTTTTGGTATCTACATATGACAACTTTAGCATGTATAGCCTATTTTCCGGGGAGATTTGACTGGGGGTCGACTAATATATCGAACACGTTGCAATTCTTTTCATGAAACGATTTGTAAAACACTTTAACCTTATTAAACCGTATTTAACATTCATACATAGTTAACGAATTATCTTGGAGGCGCTAATAATCCTTTGCCGTTTGAAGCGCCCTAAAACTACTAATACTATACTAATACTCAATGGAAACGCTCGCCTTTGCTCGCTTTTAATAACGTTTAAATTAATTAGAAAAAAAAAGAGATGAACTATCACGTTTAATTAATAGTTGCAAATTCTAATTTTCCAAGCTTTCAAGGATGTTGTTACGGGACACTGTACATTTATGAATTAGATGCGCAAATGATGAAGGGTAGTGACTGGCCCCTTTTAGATCTATTTCTTTTGGAGTGTGTAAGGTTTGGCTGTATTTATACAAGTTATTGTGTGGGTATCACATACGCGCACCTTAGACTCTATACTTACGTATCGAAACTGGACACAGAAATTGAAGTAACTACGTTATTAGTTCTGGCGATTATTTTTGATCGGATTTAGCAAGAAAATCCAGCTTGCTGTACTGAACATTGTTTCTTGTGCTTTCGCTCTAAAACATAAAAACACACGGAGCAATTATTATTTTTGAAATCCCTCCAATACACCTAGGCTACCTTGTGATTTATATTATGAAGTTTGATTTTAAAACAATAATAACAATAACTAGGAACAGCTCAGTTGGACGCGTTGATAAGCGAGCCGTGCTATACGCTAGACCCACATTGGCACATTTATTTATTATTATTTATTTTATTTATTATTCATTTATTTTATTCATTATCTGATAACTTTTGGCCCTGGATGGAACGCGGCAGCTACCATCTTTCCATTATCATTGCAATCATTTCATACATCATTAATAATGTCGTCAATTTTTCTCTCTCTCAACAATACCATACTAACTTCCTATACATCTTTGGTGGTGTGTTTCCAACGTGAGGGAACCCTGATGTTGTTTCGAAGATAAGCTTCCGCAAGCACACCCCGCCACCCACACACTCAAAATAACCATGCAAAAGTGATGAACGGAATAACGCATGAGCCTCTGCTGGAGATCTTGGGTACCCCGGCGGCCGTATTGAGTAAAGCTTGTAGCCGCCGGTCCCATCCAGGAACACAAAGTTATCAGATAATAAATGTTTTACCAAAGATGACTGTGAATATATAACCGGTCATGAGATAATGTCATTCATGGTGAATCATTCACGGAGCAGCCAAATCTGTGAGCTCCTGTTCATTTATCTACTATCCGGCTGCCACTGCCCAATCTGACATAGCGACCGGGATAAATCCGGAAACTGACATCTACTTAGCAATGCGAGCCGCTAATGGAGCAATGCCTCTAAACAATACATTTTAAGAAATTGAAATACAAGGTAGTGACAGTTTGATTTGGAGGGATTGCCCTGAAGGTTGGCCGGGCCCAAGAGACTCTGGATGAAGGAACAAGTTCTTCAGGTCCAGTAGGTTGCAAAAACTGGGAATGGGATTGTTGGCCATCTAAGGGGGACAAACTTCGACTCACCAGTCGGGAGCTCTGATGGCTACCTCCCTGAGTACCTTTCTCGCCCCAAGATGTATTACATTATATATCAGCAGCGTTTGCACCTGATATTCTTTTGGGATTCTGGTTTCGCCCAGATCTTTGGATTGTAGCAGTAGGTCCCAACCCGGAGTGAGCTGGAATGTTCTTTGGAAAATACATATTGGAGGTATGTTACAAGAATAAAGTGATGGCTGGGTAAAGATTCTTTGAGAAAAGTGAGACAATTACACGTTAAAGAGAAGTGATTTTTGTTGGAATTTAACAGAACACAATTATCATTGAACGGTTGTCTTTAAGTTTTTGTAGCTGATACCATGAGAACAATACATCCAAACTCAGATATCACAGATCTATCAGACGGATATTATCTTATATAGGAAACATTATTCAATTATCTTCATTCCAGTAATTCAGCCTTAAGATCGAATTCACCACAGATATTCTGGCGGCCATCACCTGACCCTCCTGTCGTCAGTACCCCAGCTCAGCACACTGTCGCTTGATCTCCCTGTTGGATAAGATTGATCAATTCGTATAACTTGTGCATTTGAATTGGGAGCCAAGTTAATGGACCCATACTTCTTGGCTGCTCTGGTTTTACAATCTTGTCTTCTTGACCTCTACTAACTAATCTATATCTTATCTCATTCGACTTTTTTGCCTGGGTCGAAATCAAAGTCTTTTTGATTACGCATGACAAGTTTATTCTGTTTAAATACAGAAAATATTAATTTTTTGCATCATTGAAAAAAGAAAATAATAGAAACTTTTATATATCTTCAAGTAGGTATAAGCCTACATTTCCTAAGGAAAGTTATATTTGTTAGTCTCAATCTAGTTTTTGCACACCCTATCCCCTATGCCCACTAACTTTATTATCCTTACGAGCATGGCAAATTGCAAACCAATGAGTGCAGACATAGTTCATAACATGGTTCTTCGTAAGAACAACGATCGTGAATTGATGCTGGGCTACATTTTCCTGTGACTCTGTTATGGAGAATTGACGAGAGGCTGTTTAGTATCGGCTTGACAAAGAATTCACAGCCAAGTTTATTTCCCTACTAAAACATAGTGCCATTGTTCAATCTTATGTAAGCCAGTATGTATGTGATCAGAGATTTTTAACTAAAATCAACGCAATTTATAATTAAGCTAAGCTTATAATCTAAAAAGTGTCAGGTCTAGATCTGTTTTATATAAATATTTAATTCTTTAACAATGTTGTGAGAACAGTAAGGAATATATTATGAATTCATTTTTCATTTGTTTTTTTTGTTTTTTTTTTTTAATATTTTAAGGGGGGTGTGGGGATATTTTTATTTCCATTTTTTGTTTTATTTTTTTTTATTTTTTGATTATATTTTCATTTTTCATTTTTTTATTGTTTTTTTTTTATTATTTTAATTTTTTATTTTTTTTTTTTTTACATTTGTTTTTTGGGTTTTTATTTGTTTGATTGATTTTTCATTTTTTTTTTTATTATTTTCTATTTTGTTGTTCATTAATAATAATTCATTCATTAAATTAACAATTAAAACACAATATACTGTTTTTGAATTGATTATTGATGAATTTTGAAAATGATTTTTCTAATTAATCATTATTCTTACCATTACATCAGATCATTAGAGCATCATTCATAAATTACCAATTATTAAAAGGACTAAATTATTACATTTTTTTAATTTATTAATTTTAATTAAAATTGAATTATTTTTTAACAAACTGTTTTTTCATTAGATATACATTATTAAAATTTATTTTTACATTTGAGAAATTAGTTATAGAGTTAGATTATTTATATTTTAAATAAGATTTTAAGAAATCATCGAATATTGATAAGGGTGCCTTTTTATCGTGACATTGCCAGTTTGTTGTAAACGAGTACTGATGGGGATTAATAAAGCGAATCCAGTATTACCAATTTTAATTAATACTTTTTCTCTATCGTTTACATTTACCTCATATCATAAATCTATTATTTTTTAAAATCTTTTGGAACCTATATTAATGTGTGCTTAGATATCAAGAATCACAATGCCATCAAAGTCCCTATTCGCACCTGCTCGTGATTGTGCCCGTGTGTATGGGAGTTTTCACTCCTGAAACTAATGAAAATGAAAACTACGAAATAAATAATGTAAAATTAACTATAATAATTAATAATAATTTTAATAAATATAAATACTAAAATACCAAAGTCGCGCACTTTAGACTAACCTGTTGCGTGCTCTAGAGACCCTCTTGTCGTTTTCTTGTGGTGTTTTTTTGGTAGCTATGTTCAAAATGCTCAGAGAATCAGTAGAGACTCGAGAAGAACGCGTGCAATTTATACAAAATCAAAGTTTTTTTAGTAATGGAAGACTTAAATTCTACGGAGAGCTTGTCCACCCCTTGTTACCCCCCGCGTATCCGCTTACGTCCAGCACTTTCGTCTCGATTACCAAGTTGCATAAATATGAGACTTAAGCATACTTAACCATATCAAATAACATCACAGGCGCGAATGTGACCTAACCGGTTGATGCTCCCTTGTTTCTTCTCTCGTCGTCGCCATAGTTGGTTGTTTTTGCTCCAGGCGTCCTTTGAGCGTGGTGTCGAGATAATAAACTGCACAGTGTGATGCCCACACTGACTAATAAGATTCATCTGCCTGCCTCTCGACTCTCACGTGGGCGGGGAGTGAAATTTTCCAGATTTATATAGCCACACACATGTTTTAACTCTTTGGATCTCTCTTCACCATAGAAAAGGTTGTTCCCACATGTGACCAAATGTACATATATTTCCTTGCGCACGCAATTTTTGTTCTCTCCCAAACTGAAGACTTCTTTTCTATGATACAGCGACAAGCTATCTAAATTTAAGTTTTTTATTAACAAAAATTTGACTCTCATCAACAATTTTTTAACTTTTCTAATCGTATTTTGCTATCATCACCATCATTTACTCTTGTTTTGTAATACTTTGAAAACATATACTCATTGCAATAAATATGAGACGTTACGCAATATCCCAATCAAAATCAAATAAAGCTATAAACACATTTCATTACCTTACAGATCTATCACAGGTTGCATAAATCACCAAACGGTCTAAGCACCCCTTTTTTTCTCCCGAAGTTCTTATCTTCTTATGGGATTTTGTTATTTAATGTTATTTAATCTTTAAAAGGGGTATTTAACCGCTAACTCAAAAAATTATATTTCATTCAGCTAACTATAATGTAATTTGCAATTTAACAGAAAAAATTATTGGGGCCACCATAGACCTCTCCCATAAAAATTGTCAAACAGTGACATTATTCGGCTAGGTCCCATTCGGCAAAAATCAGAAAGAAGAATAACATGGGGACCGATCTTTATGCCCCATGACCTTGGAGGATTTTGATCCAAAAAATATTCGCCATTAATTGACGTACTCGACAGCCTTTTCTTAAATTCCTCTATATTTTGTTTTGGTAATTTGGGCAAGTATTTCGTCAAAATGCTGATTACCAAGAAGGGGTGTGATTTTGGATGCATATTTTTGCGTGTTTAAGAGTTTATTTGTTCACATTTTCAAGACACGATGTTTATAAAGGGGCATTTTTGATTGTTCTTTGCTCTAGTATCTATGTTGACCAAAAAGAAGCAGGTAGAGCCGATTAAGGAAATTTTCCAAAACACCAATTTTTGCCAATTTCTGGATCAAAAAATTAAAAAATTCGTGATAAAATCACAGTTACAAGATATAATTTTTTAAACGGTCATTAAGTGTAGTATTGTAGCTATAGATCAGTGGTAAAAATAATTTTTGGGGTTTTTAGCCCCTTTAAACAAGTTTTGTACTAATTTAGTTTTGGTCATATTTTTTTGATGTGAATTAGTAAACTATGAGACTTACCCTGTCAGCAGCATCCATCATGAGGTAGGCGTTGTGTTAAAAAAAGCTAGGGTTTAGCACCTGTGTAGATGAATGTGGTACTAATTTCATTCCATTACACTGAACTCACATCTCTGGTATGCACGACCTCCTTGCTGTTACTCTCGGCCATGCTGAATTAAAACATTGTGTGCAGCAAGTACTGTGCTCCGTGCAGCAAGTCATCGGTTTGTTGGCTCCCGTATGTCTAGTCCTTCTACTTTCAAAATAAACATCGCTCATATTTTGATTTCGTGTAAGTGCGGCAAAGTCTTCATCACCTAAAACAAAAATGTGCATGGGGTGGTAGATAATAATATTATATAATAATATTAATAATAATAATAAATAATAATAATTAATCAGTTGGCAGAATCGTTGAGCTTAGGAGAGATATCGTCGACTGGGGAACAATACCGAATGGGTATCGATCTAAAAATGTGATAAGATACTGCCAAAATATATTTGAATATTCAAGGTTCATGGCAAAGCATGAAACACTTTTAACGAATTCATTCACGAATAGTTGGATACACTTAAACAAAAAGTAAGTGCTCGGCTAAGAATTAAAAAGATATAAAAAAATGTAGTATTAGAAAAGAACAAAACCGAATGTTTTAAAGAAAAGAAAAAACAGTTTTTAGCCAACACTATCTAGTACCGAAGAAATAATAGGAAATGGAACACCAACTAAGACAGAGATAGAGAGTTTTTGGACAGGAATAATGGGGTAACCCGGTAGCACATCAACCAGGTCACAATGGATCAAGATGAAATAGCGTAGGAATGAGGCGATATTACTGAGACTGAAGATTCGAGGTATAATACTATGATGATTAAAGTCGACAATCAGTGCTACACATAGCTGGAAAGCACCAGGTAAATGATAATTTCAAATTTTTGTATAGAAATTCAATACTACCCAATCAAATGATGAAAATGTTCTCACGAGTTTATAAAATTAGGTTAAAGAAATACGCGAATTCTTTACTGAAGGGTAACCTTCTCAAACAAAGGACATGAACAAAACGAAGAACCGAAAGCCAAGTAAATATCGGCCAATTACATTTCTAACCAACTATATATAAAATATTGACTTCAATGCAGTACAAATAAAGTATTAAATCATTGCGAAGAACACAATATTCAGGCCGAGAACGAAAAAGGATGCTGTAGAACTCACAGGGTGTAACGACAACTTATTATTGACTCTACTGTAATGAATCAGCACACAATCAGAAAAGGAATATTCAACGTAAACTACATTGACTACAAGAAAGCCTTTGACTCAACACAACACACATGGCTTATTCAGATTTTACAATAATATAAAATCAACCCAATACATAGTAAATTGTACAAGTTTAATATAATTTTGGTTATATGTTGTTAGTTTAATGTAGTTTCGTGGTAAAAAAACCCCCATTTTTTGAAGACAGTAATGGAGACATGGAGAACACACTAAAACTAAAATATGAAAACAGCAGATAACTACAGATCCCATACAAATTAAACAGTGGCATTTTCCAAGGTACTCATTAGTGGCATTATGTTTTGTCTGTCATTAAACCACTGTCACATATGCTTAACGAATTCGACATACTGATTTAAAATTAAGGACAATAAATGTGGGTATGTCACACAATTTCCCACCTATTTCCTACATGGATTACCTAAAGTTGTCTGCATCAAATTTTGCTCAACTAACAGTCTAGTCAATAACAACATAGAATTTTAGTCAAGATATCTTCATGGAGTTTGGATAGAACATGTAACGACGCTCCTATCGAAAAAGGGTAAGGTTACACAGCAGAAGAGTTCCAGCTAGATGATGGAAATAGATTGGAATAATGGACGATAACGATGTATACAAATATTTAGGATTCTTACGCACAAGCTGCCAGAATTGAACATAAGTTTTATGAAAGCAAAATTGATAGATACATACAAGAAACGACTAAGTCTATCCCTCAAGACGCAACTAAACGGTAAAACAAGATCCAGCAATAAAATACTATGCTGTACCAGTACTGACATATTCATTCGGATCATTAAATTGGACGCAGACAGACATCCACGCGTTGGAAATATTAACTCGTACTACACTTACCAACACAGATATCATCATCCTAAATCAGCAATAGAGAGATTTACACTTCCAAGAGAAAAAGGAGGACGGGGGCCTAATTGATCTGACAACTTATTTATAACAAATAGACATTTTTAAGAAAATACTTTTTTACAAAGAGCAACCAATCCACCACTTCATAGGGCTTAGTGCTAGCTGACAAATCATTAACTCCACTCAATCTAGCAACGAAAATGTCAATCTACAAGGGAAACTCATAACGACGCTTCAAAAGGGTTACGTCTCGACACAGGGAAAAGACCCTACACCAAGGACATTATGATGAACTACACAAAGGTCACGTAGATATCAAAGCATCAAATAGTGGTTAAACACGGGGAACTATTTGGAGAAACAGAAGTTTATGATGGCTATTTCCAAGACAGAGTGATTGCGACGAACAATTTAAAAAAATACATAATCCAAGATCGACTAGTAAAACGATCATGTAGAAAAGTAGTGGCAAGGGTGAAACAATCGAACACATCATATCCGGGTGCAAGTCAACTATGGTCAAACAGATTACCTCTGCAGGTAGGGCATAACCAGGTAGCTAACATTATTCATCAAAAACTAGCAATCATGTGCAACCTCATTGACACACACACACCTTACTACAAATACAAACCAGAGAAAGTACTAGATAGTAAAGATTACAAATTATATTAACGACCGCACAGTTATAACAACCAAAACGATACATCCACAACAGACGCGTATTTAATATAATTGACAAGAAGAAACAAGACTACCCTTATTGACGTGTGCTATCCCAATGTGCCATACTCCGAAGTACCACGTGGAAGAAAAAAATGACAAGTATAGTGAACTGTGCAATTGATATCAAGAGATTGTGGAAAAAGAAAAAGGTAAATACAATCCCATTCATTATATCAGCCAACGGCATCATACTCGAAGAAGCTACATGAAATCATTAAACACTAGAAGCTTCAACCCCAATGTAATACATCGAGACTCAAAAGGCATAATACTCACCACGTGTAGAATAGTTCGCAAATTTCTAAAACTAGAATGATACTTCGAGATATCGAGACACTTCCATCCTGACATGGTTTTCGTGGTTTCCCATAGTCCGAAGAGCAAATTGCTAGATGGCGCGAGAAATCGCCACGACCGTACACACAGAAAGAAACCATACATCTACAAACGAATATTAGAATTTATAAATGACTTTTTTAGTTAGAGTTAAGACAAAAGTAATAATGTTATGTAATAGGTACCATGGAAGTACTTGACGTAGTCCCGTACATCACATGTTAGCTCCGTTTTAACCGAGTTTGATGAAATACATCCAATAAAATAATAATACATAATAATAATAATAATTGAAGCCTTACCAAAGAATGAATCAAATTGTATGTATGTCAGTAAATCAGAAAAGAAGACATTTTTAGGCACGATCTTCGTATGCCCAATTGACAGGATATGCTTTGTAACTTTTTATTTATCTGCAGGTCACTACGTTATCCCTCGAAGACTATATCAATTAAGCAAGAAAGCTTATTCCCCCTACAAATTTGGACCTTTAATTGGAAAAATACAAAATACGGAGGAAATTTTAGATGACCGTAACTTGTTATAAATCTTATATTATTGTTGTGGCAAGTGGCTTTAAAGCGAACAACATAGGCCTAGGCTCTGTTCTGTATCCCTACTGTTCCTTGTCCTTATAAATGACCTGCCCTTTACGGTTTCAAAGCATTAGGCACCCATCTACTTTATTGGGCTCATGTTTAAATTGTTTTGCGGGTAATAAAAGCAAATGTCATTACAAGTTCTATAATAATGAACATATTAACATGACTCTTTAACAAATGTAATCACCATTTATCGAACTGCTCCGGTCAAATAAACTAGATTTGAATGAAGATACTCAATATTGTCTATGAAACAGCTCTAAAACCTTTCACCAATATCAGTATAACATTCACAACAATCTTCAACACAACACTACACAGACAACAAGCACACAACGACAATAAAGTGATAACTCGCATACACAAGATGCCAAACCCTCGGCATCACGGAATGGCAATATATAGTCAGCTTTTTTTCCCCACAATGTATTTTCGTGGGATTCTTTTGCAATTTTTCATTACTCTTTTTAAAGACCTTCGCTTTAAAAATCGTATACTAAAATCACACTAATCATAAAAAAAACAATTCCTTGCTGTGCGACAGACCCGCATTACGGGTGCCTCCCCCCGCTCAACCCCAAGGCCAGCCATTATAAACAATAATCTACTTACCTACAGTAGAAGAGCGTATACACACATTTTTGATTGTGTAATGACACCAACTGACGCTACCGACACACCCTTTCACAAATAAAAAAGTCGTGCTAACCGTTTTTGAGCACAAAAATTTTTTCCCCCAAACAAACAATTCTTTTTAACGCCACCGCCATCGATCGGTGTCCTTAGTTGAAAATTAAATACAAATAACGCAATGGGGGAGAATATGTATTCAGAAGAAGCCAAAAAACAAGTCTGGAAAAGCTTAAGACAGTGCAAGTGCATTTCAACCTTGGGCCTTCCAATTCAACTCGAACACCTCTCGCGTTTTGCCCGTGAATAAAGAGTTTTCACTCGGATCACTCCCTGAAACTAAATGGCGAGCTCTGGTCGTCGGTCGGGAACCCCTTCCCTTTGACTCCTCCCCGACGGCGACGACAAGGACAACACGGACGGATGATGGACACCGACGGAGACTGACTACGACGTGGGGGAACCGCTGCTCTCCCCATATGCTTTGTGGGTGGTTCCTGACCAGCACGGCCTGTCCACCGACCTTGTCCCCCCCTCTCGCACCAAAAAAACAAAAAAAAAAAAAACCTTACTTCCCTCCCTTCGTATCGATTAGCCAAGTTGCCTGTATATGAGACGTTAAGCAATATCCAATCATTCAATCCAGACTGGAAAGTTTAGTTTTTTCTTTATTCTGTCCTGTTTGTCTAGGGAACGCTCGTCATCTCAGTGTTGTGCTCAGTCTGTTTTGTCCGTACAGCCTGAGTGACTGGTCGATGTTCAGAAAGTGTAAGGTTCTGTTTAGTGTGGGATGAGAGGTTCAATTAAATGAATTGATGGGTCTCACCCGACAAGAATAATTGCAATGTAATTTCTGGACATTTGAAACGCATTGTTTTTAGTAACCAAGCTCACAACTATTAATATCCAAAATTAAAGTATACTTACTGGTATTGGCCTACTACATTTTATTTTCTTATCTAGCATAAGTTAATGTTGGGAACAATTAACTTATTTTGCATAAACTAATCATAACAACAATTTCTATAATATCCAATCAATCAAAATGGTTATTTTCATTCATAATGTTCCTTAGTCTTCAAGTCTTTCTTTCCCCCGCGTCATCCCTTACGTCCCTCCCTTCGTCACGATTAGCCAAGTTACATAAATATGAGACATTTAGCAATATCCAAATCCGACGGCGACGACAATGACAACACGGACGGATGATGACACAGACGGAGACGACCACGACGTGGGGGAACCCCAGCCCTCCCCATACGCTTGTAGCAGATATTGTTCATTTTAGTATTCATGTACAGTATGTCGATTCAATTTTTCTCCAGAGCGTTGTACATTTGAATTAAAGTGCTTACGGGCGTGCCAAGGTCATAATTGTCTAGTGAAGACTCTTAAGTGGAAGTGCATACACTGGCTGGTTAGTTCGATTTAATGATGAAACACTCTCTAGCATACACTACCGCCACAAGCTAGTGTAATGTTACAACACAGGCTCTTCGAGTGTTTCCACTAGGTCTGCAAACCAACAGACATATTGTCATGAATATTAAAGTTAACTATTTGTAGACCAACTTGATGAAATTATCACATGTTTCGCTTATAATTTAGAATTGAACACTGATTAGAAGTAAAATGATGTTTATACAAATATTAACCATTGTACATTACGAGACAGGTATTCACCCCAAAAACAGGGCGACTACTTCCCGGTGTCTTTGGGTGGAGTGTACGGGGCCGACTCACATTTTCTAGCGGCGAAAACCCAGCGCAAAATCTGGTTGTAACGTGAAAAAGTTACGATACTTGAGGAACTTTTTCCCACGCACTTCCCAACGCATGTATTCAAAAAAAGCATCCCATTTCTAATAAAAAACACAGATGACATAGGGTGAGATGCCAATCCCCCACCCACCCAAACGCACAAACACACATATACACTTCAAAAACATGATATTTTTGCGCAGAACGGACTGCTAAAACGATATATCAATAAATTTTTTCATATTGGTCCCTAGATCAAAAGAAAGGGAAATTTTCACATAAAAAAATAACAGTTTTACACGGGTTTTCCCTAGAATTTACCAAGGAAAGATCAAGTTCTTCCAAAGCGAGTTCACTATCCATAAAGGAATAGAAGCGTGGATACTCGCTATATTTGATCATATCATCATAACTGATAATAATTCATCATCATCTCATATCATCATTTTCATCAAAATTTGGTGCTCTACAAACGAAACGCACAGCTGCGAAAATGACTGTTTGGGTTTTGAAACCCGAGTATTTCGTAACGCGACCCGGCCGGGGACCGGCTACACGCTCGGGTCGACCGATGAGGGGCCCGTACAGTGACGTTTTTTTTGGGCCACTATTTTTCGTGCAGTGATTTTTTAAACTCTATTTACTTAGCAACCAGAGTCCATCAACTGCATCTAAGATTTTTTCCCGTGAAATTGAATGGTTAAAGATATGCTAGAGTGTACCAAAGATGAGAAAATTTCCCTTTTTAAGAGTTATAATTTTAAAGGATAGGCAAAAAAAAATGTTACGATAAAAAAGGTAAATAGGTCATAAAAGGTTAGCAAAAATAAAATTATGAAAATTTTTGTTCTATAACGGTGGCAGGGCTTAACATGTGTTTTTAGAAAGAAAAAAAACAAATAAAAAAAAAAATACATTTTTGTCAAGGGGAACAAAACCCTCATAAAGCTCACATTTCTGTCGTCCTATGTCTGTCTGTCTGTCTGTCATTGTCTGTCTGCCCGTAAAAAGTTTTACGCCTCCGATAAAAATCAAACACGACCCCCGTTTAAATTTACTGCTTTTAAAAAAGGAGTTTAAGAAGTGCCCTTTAAAAAACAAAAAAAAAATTTCCCCAAATTTTTTTTTTCTGTTATTTTAAAGGCCCCTTTCTTTTTTAGCAAACTTTTAAGGATTTTTTTCGATTGCAAATTATCGGCCAAGGTGGTACAATACCCTTAAAAAATTTGAAATCAGCCACAGTGTAGCTAAAAAATATACATTTTCCATTAGGAAAAAAGAATGCACACCCCAAAATGGATTTGAAAAAAAATCTAGTAAATTGCTTGGAAATTTTATTGGAAAATAATAACTAGATCAAAGACAATGAATAGTTCATCAACTTTACACATTGAATTCGGTAATCAGCCCAAAACCAGTGAATGATTATTTTTTAAAATTTACATTTAGTCATAAACCCCAACCAAACTGCATTGGGAAAAAGGCTCAAAGTTAAAAACGGGGTTTTTTTGGGGCCCCTTGTTTTAAAAATTATAATTTAAAAGGGAAACAACTGTAGGGTTTGGTGATAAGCGTTCTCAATGCTCTGTGAAAGTAATTTTACAAATATTAATAAGTTGCATTTGATGTGCGTGCTCTTTACCTTTCTGTTCGGCACTTGTGGCGACGCATTTGTTTTTCGGCATTCCCCCAAGGGCTTTGAAATGCAGCGCTGCCATTACAGAGTTTTTTTTTCCTTTTTTTTTGCTGCTTCGGTATTGACCACATTTCCATACCAATTTCGCCGATGGGTCTTAAATAAAGTGAAAAAAACAATTTTGATGAATATGTGATAGAAAGGTAATGTAGATTTTTTTATTTTTATTCAACAAATAGAAACCCTATTGGGGCAACAAATTTTGTTTAGCACTTCAAAAAAAAAGTTGGGTGAAAAAACATAAAGGTTGGATTTTTCCCAGGTTTTCAAACCCTCTTTAAACTACTGTTTAAAATTTTATGAAATCATGTAGCGGAAAAGGGGTAAATAAAATCCAAAAAAAAACAAAAAATTTACGGGTTAAATGCAGTTTATAAGTAAAACTGTAAAAGTTTTCGTACCTTCAGGTCTGTAAAAAAAATTAAAACTTTACCAATACACATACATATAATGTAAGAGCAACGTGGTGGACATACACCCTTATATTTTTCCCCAAAAAACTCGCTCTAGGCTTACTTGATTGTTGAGTGCCTATTAAATCTTTTGGATTTACGTTCTGTGAACAAAAATTATTGAATTTTTAGGTTCAAGAAACTCAACATTTTCAAGTTTTATCAATGATAAGGGTAATATCAAAAAAATTAAACAAAAAATTCTGCAAAAAATTATCACGATAAATGGGTCCCCAATGCAACAAATAACATCAGGGGCTCGACCAATAAAAACAACACTAAAGTGGGTTAAACATCTGGGATAAAGGAGGAAATAACAAAGCTCCTTTCTGACAAAACATTGATAAACTTTAATTGTCTCTTGCTTTGCAAGAAGAAAAGTTTGAAAATCGAGTGTTAAAGATTCACGCACGCAATTTGATCTCCCCAATCATATGAAGAACTTTTTTCATATGAAAGGGCGACAAATTTTCTAATTTCTCACCCACAGAAATCTTTTTAAAAAAATTTTAATTCAATCATACAATTTTTTTCTTTTCTTTATTTTATTTCTAACTTCCTTTTTTTTGATTTTGTTCATCACACAATAATTTTTTTAGAATTTAACTTTTAGAAATAATCAATCATCAAACATGCCTGCATTAACTATGTCATCAATTTTCATTCACAGGGGGCGCAATATGACCTAACTTTTTGAAGCCCCCTTTTTTCCCAGGTGTCGGGGGACGGTTTGGGCCCACGTCGTCTTCGTACAAATTTTAGGCTATCACTACATCTAACTGGGCCGTTAACTAGAATATTCTTTTACATTTTTCCCGATTTAAAATCATATACACCTCAAATACTTTGGGCTTAATTGGCAAAAAAGTTATCTTAAAAAACCCATAGCTTTACGCGCCATAATCTTTAATCTTAAGTAAGAGTTTTAAATTTAAATTTAAACTTAAACAAATTAAACCCTCGAAGCGCTTGTGGCTGGTGGAATGTATTTGTCTTTTATTGAGAAAGACAGAAAATTTAAACAGTACTATGAAAATAAAAAAATCTTTGGGCACATAACTTTTGTGTCTTTTCCCCGAAACCCTGACCTCCCCATACGTTTGGGCTGGTTCTGACCAGCACAGGCCTGTCTACCCTTTGCCCCCCGCGTCATCCCTTTACGTCCCCCCTTCTCTCGAAGCCAAGTTGCATAAATAAAAAATTTAAGCAATATCCAATCAACCAAAATTTTTAAAATTTCATTATTTAACACTAATTTTTTTTTAAAAGACATCTTGTATTATGTAAAATGCAATAGTACAAATTTTTTCATCGAGTTTAATTTTGTTATTTGTTATTTTTTTCTCACATAATACGATAGACTTTTTTATTTTTTTCTTGCCCATCCCAATTCCAACTCCACCTTTCGTTTTTTGGGCCCGTGATTGGGGGTTTGTTTCTCCCCTAAAAATAATAGCAACTCGGGTCGTCGCGGAGTTTTTTTCCCCTTTCCCCTTTGACTACACCCCCGACGGCGACGACAATGACAACAGGAAGAGATGACACAGACGGAGACGACACGACGTGGGGGAACCTTCCCTTCCCCATCCCTTGGGCTGTTCTGACTACACAGCCTGTCCACCCTTGTCCCCCCGCGTCATCCCTTACGCCCCTCCCTTCGTCTCGTTTACCATGTTCCATTAATGGGGACGTTAAGCAAATCCAATAAATTTTTGTGCTAAATTTTATATTTTGTTTCTTTTTACGCTCAAGGGATATGTTTATAAACTATAACCCATTAAAGGGATCAACCGTAAAATCATAATTTTTGCAGAATGTACCAAATTTTTCCCAAAAATTTAAAGAACTTTTTTCAATGTTGGCGACATTTTTTTCTAAATTTTTCATTAGATTTTTTAAAAAAAATTTCAATTCGCAAAAAAATACTTTCATTTTGGTTCAAAAAAATGTTTTTTTTTGCTTTTTTTTCCCCCTTTCCCTTTGATTATCCCCGAGGGTGACGACAATGACAACACGGACGGATGATGACACAGAGGGAGACGACCACGACGGGGGGAACCCCTGCCCCCCATACGCTTGGGGCGGGTTTGCCAGCCGGGGCCTGTCCCCCCTTTGTTCCCCCGCGTATCCCTAGCCCCCCCTTTGTCTCGATTGGCCAAGTTGCATAAATATGAGACGTAAAGCAATATCCTACCCAAAATCTTTTTGAAAACGGCGGGGCCGTGATGCTGCTCCCCGCGGGGAATGAGTAGACTTTAAAAAGTTCAAGATTAACATATCTTTTAAAAGGACTAAATTTTGGGTTTCATTGTTGCAAAGGAAGGAAAATTGTTACTATTAATATCTTACTTTGTAAAGACTCAATACTTTGTAAAGAATATGAGTGCAAATCAAAATATAAGTTTCCTGCAAAGTTCTCATTTTTAACTAAAAAAACATTTGTTTTTTTATGATTGCTCAGCCTTTAAGTTTACAATACAAATTTTGAGGGCACAAGGGGCATTCGTTTTATAAATTGCATTTGTAAACCTAAAATACATAACGAGACTCTTTTCTTTGGTCACCGATTCGATTCTAGCCCCCACTATTGTCTGGGGTTATTTTTTTTATTTCCTAAGTCATTAAACGAATGGTGATTCTTATCGTTAAAAGGGCCACTACATCGTAGACGTGTCATGTTGTATAATAATAGTTAATACTGTTTTATTTTATTCTATTGGATTACCATTTATTTTAATTATATCGAGACGATTCGAGGTGGCTTTTTGAAACAAAGTTTTCCATCAATTTTTTTCATAAAATATTTTGTTAAAAGGCCCCCATGCTTTTGTTTTAGCCATGTGCTTGTAATTCAAAAAATAATTTTTTGGGTTAATGTTAGACAGAGAAAATATAATGCAACTAAAACAATTTTAAATTTTTTGTATATGAAAACCCCATTAAAGTCTTTCCTATAAAATAAATGCTGGGGTTGAGGTCACGTATGAGACCGTCCCCATGTGTTCTTCATTTCCCCAAATCTCGACCAAATGTGGGGTTTTTTTGAATTTATTTTTTGGTTTTGTTTTTACTTAAACTGTTTTCCCTACGAAAAGTTTGAAAAATTATGAAAAAAGAGTGGAATTCTAGTATGTTTTAGATAGTAAATGCACTTTAGTCACTTCGAGACAGTTCTCTACCCACCCTTTAGTAATTGACATTCAGTTTTTTCTGGGGAAAAATTTAGCAAAAGGCAACAAAAATTATATTCTGCTGGGGCCCTGGTCATGTAGGTATCTTGGAACGGGAGGCTGACTTGGAGCCAAGGGTGCAAAAGCAAAAAAACTTTATGATTGACCTCGTACCTGTTCCGATGTCCACAGTGGGTTCAAAAACCTATGTTAAAAATAGGGCAGGATTTTTGGAATGCTTTTCAGAAAATAAGCTGCGCGGGTGATCCCGTCTTTTCACTGAAGGTGCGACCCCTTCTTCCATAATTCCGTCGTGAGGAGGTTTTTTTGGGGCGAGCCCTAAGGGCACAACACCTCACTCATGCCTATTTTTACCCGAGATAAGATTTCTCCGATTTGCTACCGTGTGATGGTTCTATCCCTTTATCATTTGTTGATGACTGCTCTAAGTATGATGGGTTGATACTCCAAAAAATTTTAAAACTATCATATGAAAAACTTTTGTTAATAAAAAAAAGGAAAAAAATTATCACTTTTTTAACCCTTTGCAATCTGACAAAACTATGAAGTTTTATAAAAAAAACCCTGAGCTTGTTGACGCTATTCTTATACGGGTTTGGGAAGTTTTCCTGATTATGATATGGTTATATTTGGTAATTTTGGGATTTCTATGTATGACTATTTTGCATGTATACCCTTTTCCCCATTTGGGTGTCTACAAATATATCGACCTTGGCCCTTCTTTTTATGACAATGATTTGAAAAAAAACATTTAGTTTTTTAACCCTATTTTTTTCCATACACAATAAACCCAAAATCTTGGAGGCGTGAATAATCTTTGGGGCCCTTTAAAAACCAACTCGACACCCTTTTCGCGGGTTTTGGCCTGAATAGGGGGTTTCACTCCCTGAAACTAATGGTGAGCTCTGGGTCGTCGTCGGGGAACCCCTTCCTTTGACACCTCCCCCCGGCGACGACAAAAAACAACCCCCCCCCCAAAAGGAGTTGAAACAGACGGAGACGACCACGCGTGGGGGGGAAACCCCGCCCTCCCCCTAGCTTGGGTGGTTTTTGCCAGAACAGGGTTTTTTCCACCCTTGTCCCCCGCGCATCCCAACTCCCCCCTTGTCCGATTGCCCAAATTGCTAAATATGAGACGTAAGCAATATCCAATCCAATCCTTCCCTTTGATACCTCCACCGGCGACGACAAAGACAACACGGGGGGTGATGACACAGACGGAGACGACCACGAGTGGGGGAACCCCCGCCCCCCCCATATGCTTGTGGCTGGGTTCTGACCAGCACAGGCCGTAAAACCCCATCCCCCGCGTCATCCCTTACGTCCTCCTTCGTCTCGATTAGCTAAGTTGCATAAATAGAGACGTAAGAAATCCCAAACAAATTAGCAAGGATGGGTGCAAGTTGTAACCGGGAAATTTTTAGTATTATAGAATTCCTTATTCCCCCCATTTCCCGTCGCTTTTAATTTTCGAATTTTGAATGTATTCAAGTCGTGGCAGATCCTGGCCCCCTTGCAAAATATTCCATATTTTTATGTTGTGGTCACAGAGGGGTTTACATTTTAAAAAGAAAACCATCCCTTTTTGTTCTGGAAAAACTTAGGCGTTTTTTTCCCCTGTGAAATAGGTCAAAAATAATAAAATTGGGTTGGTAGTTTTGTTTTTTAGTAAATGTTTACTTTTTGGCTATTATAAGTGCCGTACAGTGGTCTACTCAGATTTGTTTTTTTGCACCAGGCATGAAAAAAAACCCACATACAAATTTAAAGGGCCCTTTAAAAAAAGGGTTGGTATGGTTTCGGGGAATACCCCGGGGATTGAAAGCGAAAATGGGCAAAACAATACGCCACAACACGTGGAAAACGTTCATCTGGGAGATTTTCCCTGTTTTTCCTTTGGGTACCTTCAAATTCCCAAATCGACACCTTCTCGCGGTTTTGGCCCCGGAATAGGGGGGTTTCACTCCCTGAAACAAGGCGAGCTCTGGGTCGTGCGGGGAACCCCTTTCCCTTTTAACCTCCCCCCGGCGCGACAAAGACAAAACCGACGGATGAGACATAGAGGAGCGACCACGACGTGGGGAACCCCTTTCCCCCCCCAATTTCGTGGTGGTTTTTGACCCGCACAGGCCTGTCCACCCCTTTTCCCCCCCGTCACCCCTTCGTCCCTCCTTGTCTCATTTCCCGTTGCATAAATAGAGCGTAAAACAAAATCAATGTGGGCCATCAATACCCAAACCCAACCTTCTCGTGGGTTTGGCCCGTGATTTTAAGGGGCTTTTTCTCCCCGAAACTAATTTCGACTCTTTGGGCGCGGGGGGAGCTTTCCCATTCCCTTTGATACCTACCCCACGGCGGACCAAGACAAAACGGGGAAAAGATACAAGACGGAGACGACCACGACGTGGGGGGAACCCTGCCCTCCCTCATACGCTTGTGGCTGGTTGACCCGCACAGGCCTGTCCACCCCTTGTCCCCCGCGGGTCCCTTACGTCCCTCCCCCGCTCGATTAGCCAATTTTCATAAATATGAGAATTAAGCAATACCCAATCAATCAACGTAGTCATTTTTGACATTTTGGGAAACATTTTTGTGCCACAATCTGGACGGGCGGGAAAAAATGATAACCGTTTTGCTATATTTGGCCTTAAGGGGTGGTGGGACCCTTTAGAAGATTCGTCTTTTACTGAAGAAGTGCAATTAGCTGATCGTAAAAGTTTGCGACTCATCAGTTTTTCTTTTTCGTTTTTATCTCTGCAAATTTTTTGGGGGACAAAAATATTTGTCTCCCTATTTTTTATCATGCTGGCATCTAGTATTTAATGCACTGGTGTCGGTCGCGTCGGTGCCATCAAAATGTTAAGTTTCTTTCTTCAAGGTCATTTTTTGGGGAAAAATTTTTTGCGTTTTAAGCAACCAAGATCAACTTTTTTTCCCAAAATATAATAACCAACTTTGTATATCTTTTAAATCCCGTTTTTTCTAAAGGAAAATTTTCCTAAAGTATTACTTTAACCGTTTTTTTATTAAAAAAATGAAGTTTACTTTAAGCATTTTTTCTTAATGGGGGCGGGGGGTTTTCCCCTCCCCTTCCACACCCTTGGAACGCCCCGCTTAACAATGGCCCCCATTTTGGGACCCGAGCTTTTTCCCCATTCAAAGGCACCCGTTGCTTTTCTTTAGGGTTTTTTAGGAGATCATTGATAGCTCCCCGTCTCGACGCGATGACAACAGAAATTCCAACCGCAAACCCTTTTGTGGTTTTTCCCCCTGATTAGGGGGGTTTTCCTCCTGAAACTAATGGCGAGCTCGGGGCTCGTCGGGAACTTTTCCCCCCCCTTTGACTACATCCCCACGCGACGACAATGACAAAACGGACTGATGTGACCAGACGGGACGACCCCCGACTGGGGGAAACCCCCGCCCCCCTGGTTGGGTGGTTTTGCCAGCAAGGCCTTCCCCTTTTTGTCCCCCCCGTCTTTCTAAAGTCCCTCCCTTGTCTCGTACCAAGTTGATAAATTAGACGTTTAAACAAAATCCCATAAAATCAATCAAAACAAGGCAAATAATACTGTACTTACACATGCAAAACCAGTTCTTGCCATATTTTTGGGAAAAATAACAGCCTCATGCATTGTAAGTTTTTCATAGACCATTGTAGTTTTGGGGGTAGTACGTAATACTAACTTACTTGTAAAGTGCAAAGGCCTAGGTGAAACCATTCACCTTCCTATTATAAAAATTTTTGATAAAACTTTCTTTTTTTAGTTTTTTTGTTCCCGTTCAGTTAGTTCCGGTAAAAAATAAAAATAAATAAATTTTATTAAGAGTCTCCCCCTAATTATATAACGATTTTTCACAAACGAACGAAAAACATCATTTCTTAAAACAACTTTTTAAGTTTTCCCCGAAACACCCCTATGTCCCCCCTTTTGCACCCAATACGGCTGTATGGTCCGCTGTTTTAGCTGAAAAATTTAGTGCGACCTTGGATTGCCGAAAAGAGGGTTTCCACGTCCCGCGAGAGAGAACTGGGGGTTTTAAAAAAATACTAGGTTTTTGGAACCCCGCCCCATTTTTGAGTTTCCCCAAAAGTGGCGAAATTGTACCTTTTGGGTATGTCCCAAACGTGGCCCCAGGGCCCCCAAGATCGCGTCACCCACTCGGCGCCGGTATCTTCGGTGCGCTCCGTGTGGCAAGAGAACCCCCCTCGGACTGTTTTACCCACTCTCTTTGTTTTTCCCGGCGCGTTGAACTTTCGACTTCGAAAAAAATAGCTAAAATATCATACAAATTTGATATTGTAGGGTTTTAATTTTTTTTTCGAGATTTTCTTTTTTTTTAATTTCCGTTGTACCTCTGGGGGGGAATTCAGTAGAAAAACCCGGAAAGGGAACATTCAATCCACTTTAACTTTTCCTTCATTGAATAAATTTTGTGTGTGCTAATACATTGTTTATAATTATGAGCTATAGTTTTTTTTGTGTTTTGTTATTTTTCATATAATATCACTAATTTTAAAAACATCAATAAATCATCGCATAATAAATTTCACATTTTTATTTGACACCTAAATATTATTAATTGTTGATTTATAGACTTACAGTTGAAACGCCCTTTTACTAATAAACTAAAAACCCAATCATTAATACCTATATATCAATTAACTTGTATGCATACCTTCAAGTAGAGTTGTGTTAATTACAGATGAACAAGCAATTCTACAATTTCTAATTCTACAATTCTATGCATTCTTCAACGTCATTTGTTGATGGTTCTGATTTTTTTTTAAGTTAAAAATGTTAATATAATGATCATCATCATCATCATTGTTTTGGTTTTTCCCTTCATATTTTTCAACAAACTGACTAAGTGGTATATTCTTCAGAGCTTGTAATGCCGGAATGGCACTAGGATGGTGTGATCATGTCTATGTAACTCTGAGACGAGGTCTTCTAAACAATCCTGGTTGCATCGAGCAGTTAGTAAAATACTCTATCCCATCTGTGAATAATTGTTGACCAAGATTAATACTGCTGGTGGTCGTTGGTCTTATGCCTGTTTGGACTGGAAATGATTGCTATCTTTAACTTTAATGTTTCCATTCTCAATTTCTTACGAGATAGCCGCCACCACCTCTTTAACAATTATTGGGATAAGCGCTGGCAACAACGCCTTGACGATGGTTTGAAGGATCGCTGCGTCTTGGAATGCTGCGAGTACAGAAACCGATATTTTTTTAGTAATTTCTTCATCCATCATAATTTGTATCTTGATTTTAACCTCGCACAATAAGCAAACTGTAATTATTCGCACACAACACAACTCGTCACTACTGCAAACTCGATTGTTACTGATATTAAATCAATTATTACCGGGAGCTACACTCACACACTACTAGTCACTTTCCGCCATCTTTGAGTCACTTGATGTATGGAACAACACGCAGCTTTGGCCCCTGCTTCATCTAGACGGGTGGTACAGGTTTAGCCCGACCTGTATCAATCGGCAATGGTCGACATTTGTTGCACACATTGGGTTAGCTTAATTGCTATATCAATTGCGTATCCCTGGCGCCGATTTCTACGTCTCATTTGAGCATCCATGGAGGGTGGGGAAACGCAGTAGATGAAGCAATCTTACTTCTATGTCAAATAAAAATTTATTTAAAGGAATTTACTCTCAAAAAGGCAAAGAAGCGACATAGACATGGAGCTAATGGGTCCCTGCCCAGATCAAGGCATCATGACCACTGTGGTGTATGGTGTGGCTTAGAAAATATTGGCCAATACATGCCTGATGCTAAGAATCGTAACGTTACAGCTAGTCTCTCTTCTGCTGGTATAGCCAGCAGCATGAATTTTTTTTGAATTTATGGGCACACTAATGCTGCTCACTCAAGGACGGATGCTAAATCCATACGCTAGAAGTTTTTGAGTACTCTTGGACATTCTGTAATTCCAGTACCAATTTTGCATAAGCACCTTGATCATTCCTCAAGTTTATCCGGTTTCTCAACTACATTTTGTCGTACAACTATTTCTCTTTGTTTTTCGCCGTTTCCCACGTCTCATAATAACGATTCTTGCGTGTGGGTGATTCCTACTTGGTTAAGATGCTCGGCAAACATGACACTTAACGTCAAACTCTGTAGAACTATCCATCATTAGACCAACTAAGTATTTGAGATGCAATCAATGAGATAGTCCCTATCTATGTCAGAATTGGATCAAAACAATAGATCAGGTGCATAAATCATAGTTCATAAAGTAAAATAATATGGAATATAATATTAAGCATGGACAAACCTTTTTAGTGGTGATCAGATCAGGACTTGAAGGCCACATCCTCTCCTCTTTACTTTGGGCGAACTTAAAAAAGAGGTAGCTTGGAGGTCTCTCATTACAACTTCATAGCATTTGCATGTGTGCACGTGATAGAAAATTAATTATTAATAATTTTCAGACATGCATTATTTATAGACAATGATAAGGGCACCGTAAATTTAGTTTTTACTATAAATGCTTAAGTTATGTTGAAATTAGGCCATCAAAGTCCAACTCACAACCTTCTCGTGGTGTTGATGTTTTTGTTTCGTTGTTGCCAATTTGTCTTCTGTTGTTGGACACTGAAACAATGTTAGATTAATTGATATACAAATGTAAATAATAATGATTTTTAAACTTCATATTTCTTTATTAGAAACTAAATGTGATAGAAATGTATGACCGAGGAAGGACGGTCAAAAATAAATAGGCATAGATAAAAAATAAAATATAAAAATATATTTGACACTATTTCACACCTTCATATCTTTCACAAAGTGCTTGACTTCCATCAAATTCCAACTCGCAACCTTCTCGTGGATTGGCCCGTGATAGGGGAGTTCTTCTTTCTGAAACTAATGGCGAGCTCTGGGTCGTCGTCGGGGAACCCCTTCCCTTTGACTACCTCCCCGACGGCGACGACAATGACAACACGGACGGATGATGACACAGACGGAGACGACCACGACGTGGGGGAACCTATGCCCTCCCCATACGCTTGTGGCTGGTTCTGACCAGCACAGGCCTGTCAATCCCTTGTTCCTCCGCGTCGTCCCTTACGTCCCTCCCTTCGTCTCGATTAGCCAAGTTGCATAAATATGAGACGTTAAGTAATATCCAATCCAATCAAATTGTTCATGTTCTCGTCGACATTTTCGAATTTTCAAATATATTCAACGCCGGACAATGAACTTTTTTTTCCATATTTAGAACCATCAACATCTTTAAAAGCTTGACGACAACTTGAACGGCACCTTGATACATTACACATTTACATTAACTGTAATTGAATGATTAAAAAATTTAAAAGAATCTTAAAATTACAATTATCATCAAAAATTAATTTTAGATTGCGCTCAAATTTAACACGAATATATTAATTCATAAAATTAGGGTTCTGTTAAAAAAAATCATTACAATCCGCTTAAGCATGTAGGTGTTATTAGTCGTTGAAATTTAAAACATAAAAACAAATCGTAAATTTCGATTTTCATGAGTAATAATTTTTCGATTAAGCTCAAATTTCATACGAATATAATTATTCATAAAATAAAGGTTATGTGAAACAATCATTTCAAATGGATAAAGCATGTAGGTGTTATAAGTCAGATTGCGCTCTAAAACTTTGCAGTTCCGAGTTCCGAGATTTCGAAGGCCTCCAAAAAATTTCATCGCAATTGGTGTATCGGTTTAGCCGGAATCGTGTTAACAAACACACAAAAATACAAACAGAAAAAAAAGAAAAAAAAAACATTCCGGATTTTTTCTCCAGTGTAGTTAAATGGAATCTTCGCTTTGCTCGCTACGCTCACTCAATATCGTAATCGAATTTAAGTTAAATCATAAATTATATTGTACTTACTAATTCCTTGCATGTTGAAGTACCCATTTCACCTAGCTCATGTCAATTGGCCACATTTCATTGATGGCCCAGGGCCATTAAATTCCAACTCGCAACCTTCTCGTGGTTTGGCCCGTGATTAGGGGAGTTCTTCTCAATAATGGGCCTTCAAATTCCAACTCGACACCTTCTCGCGGTTTGGCCCGTGAATAGTGGAGTTTCACTCCCTGAAACTAATGGCGAGCTCTGGGTCGTCGTCGGGGAACCCCTTTCCTTTGACTACCTCCACGACGGCGACGACAAAGACAACACGGACGGATGATGACACATATGGAGACGACCACGACGTGGGGGAACCCCTGCCCTCATCATATGCTTGTGGCTGGTTCTGACCAGCACAGGCCTGTCCACCCCTTGTCCCCCCGCGTCATTCCTTATACGTCCCTCCCTTCGTCTCGATTAGCCAAGTTGCATAAATATGAGACGTAAAGCAATATCCAATCAAGCAACCTGAAACTAATGACGAGCTCTGGGTCGTCGTCGGGGAACAACCCCCTTCCATTTGACTACCTCCCCGAAGGCAACGACAATGACAACACGGACGGACGATGACACAGACGGTGACGACCACGACGTGGGGGGAACCCCTGCCCTCCCCATACGCTTGTGGCTGGTTCCTTCAAATTCCAACTCGCAACCTTCCCGCGGTTTGGCCCGTGATTAGGGGAGTTTATCTCTCTGAAACTAATGTGCGAGCTCTGGGTTGTCGTCGGGGAACCCCTTCTTTTTGACTACCTCCCCGACGGCGACGACAATGACAACACGGACGGATGATGACACAGACGGAGACGACCACGACGTGGGGGAACCCCTGCCCTCCCCATATGCTTGTGGCTGGTTCTGACCAGCACAGGCCTGTCCACCCCTTGTCCCCCCACGTCATCCCTTACGTCCCTCCCTTCGTCTCGATTAGCCCAGTTGCATAAATATGAGACGTAAAGCAATATCCAATCCAATCCAATCTGACCAGCTCAGACCTATCCACCCCTTTGTCCCCCCGCGTCACCCCTTACGTCCCTCCCTTCGTCTCGAGCGAAGGGCCTTCAAATTCCAACTCGACACCTTCTCGCGGTTTGGCCCGTGAATAGGGGAGTTTCACTCCCTGAAACTAATGGCTAACTCTGGGTCGTCGTTGGGGAACCCCTTCCCTTTGACTACCTCCCCGACGGCGACGACAAAGACAACACGGACGGATGATGACACAGACGGAGACGACTACGACGAGGGGGAACTCCTGCCCTTCCCATATGCTTGTGGCTGGTTCTGACCAGCACAGACCTGTCCACCCCTTGTCCCCCCGCGTCATCCCTTACGTCCCTCCTTTCGTCTCGATTAGCCAAGTTGCATAAATATGAGATATTAAGCAATATCAAAAAAAAAAAATTGATGGCCCATTCCGCGAGTTGTTCTAGTTCACCCTCTGTTCCACGAATTGATAATTCACCACGTGTCACGTCTAACGATATTAACAGAACAGAACCTCTGATTTCTCCTGCAATGTCCTTCACAACGATGATTTAGAATATTTTTTATGTACCGTGTGAGTTAGGACGATTGGGCTGGATCCAATACTATCTTAATTTGTAAGAACACGGCACCTCTGACATAAGTGAAGGCTGAAACGATGGACAATCCATAATTCAGTTTTGTATTCCTTTTTTTATTCATCACCACCCCAATAACGAGGTCCAGCCGTTGCAACAATTAGAATCCATGAGAAGACGGTCTTTACACTACTCTTGCAATAGCCGTACACTTCAATTTGATCATCTTCCCCAAGTTGATGTACGACACACCACAGACGGAGACGACCACGACGTGGGGGAACCCCTGCCCTCTCCATTTGCTTGTGGCTGGTTCTGACCAGCACAGGTCTGTCCACCCCTTGTCCCCCCGCGTCAACCCCTGACGTCCCACCCCTTTGGATACCACCATGTATGTATATACATGGTGGTAACTCACAATAATTCCAATTCGCCCTTTGTATCGATTAACCAAGTTGCATAAATATGAGACGTTCAGCAATATCCAATCTAAACCAACTCCCAACCTTCTCGTGGTTTGGCCGTGATTAGTGTAGTTTTTCTCCCTGATACTAATGGCGAGCTCTAAATTGTTCAGCAATATCCAATCTGGGTCGTCGTCGGGGAACTTTCCCCTTCCCTTTGACAACCTCCCCGACGACAACACAACTCAACAATGACAACACGGTCGGATTATGACACAGACGGAGACGACCACGACGTGGGGGAACCCCTGCCCTCCCCATTAGCTTGTGGCTGGTTCTGACCAGCACAGGCCTGTCCTCCCCTTGCCCCCCCCCCCGTACAAGACGCTACGTCCCTCCCTTCGTCTCGATTAGCCAAGTTGCATAAAAAATATGAGACGTAAAACAATATCCAATAAATCAATCAATTTTAATTATTCATTAAAAAAAAGCTTTTATTTGATACCAAAGTCGACTACATTGTGATCATTCAGTCTTTTGATTGAGATATGAATTAATTCCATTCATTCAATTTATGATAATTGAGTGGAATTCAGTTTTGACCCATCACTATTTTGGTTTATAGTGATCATATGGTTTTTATTAATACAACAGTTGGCAATCGTAGGCCTACGCATAATTGAATGTCAAAACAATTTTAAGGGATTTAGCTCATTCTGAATTTCGATAATCCACTAATCCGGGGATTTTACAATTTTATTCAAGGCATCATACATGAGTTCCATAGAAATACAACTTCAATTAGATATCAGACACCTTAAAACATGGTCCAAGGAAATGGGTTTTAAATTTTCAGTATCCAAAACCGCATGTATTCATTTTAGACGTAATAGGGGAATTCACTTGACACCAAATCTTATAATATTTGGACAAGACCTTATCTTTACCCACATTGCTCGTGTTTTGGGCATGGTTTTCGATGAAAAGCTAACATGGAAGCCCAATCTCCAACAATTAAAATCAAAATGCAATAGATCCTTGAATATTCTCCGTGCTCTCAGCAATACTTCATGGGGTGCAGACCGAAATATCATGCTGCAATTATACAGAGCACTTATCCGCTCAAAATTGGACTTTTCTAGCTTTATTTACAACTCTGCTAGGCCTTCATACATCAAGACGTTGAATACAGTACACCACACTGGTATTCAATTGTCAACAGGCGCATTCCGAACCAGCCCTGTTAATAGCCTATACAGCAAAGCAGGAGAACCATCATTACTCACTAGAAGGAATTACTTGATGCTTATTTATGTGGCGTCGTTAAAAGGTAACCCCAAAAATCCATCCTACAATGCAGTTTTAGATCCCCCTTTTAAAAATCGTTATTTCTTACGTCCGAAAGCAATTAGACCAGTAGTCATTCGTTTGCTTGAGCTGTTGGAAAAATTGCACATAACATTACCTTTAGCCTTCATAACTTCGTATGGTTCAATTCCACCATGGACGTTCTACAAACCGACTTGCATCACCAAACTGTCTCGAAACAAAAAGGGTCTTACATCCAATACTCAATTTTAAGCATTATTTCAAGAAATACGTTCTCATTTTCATGACTATAGCTGCATCTTTACAGATGGCTCTAGAATGGATGATTCGGTTGGTTGTGCTTATACTACTGATGCAGGTAACTTCACTTTCCACCTCCACCCAATGTTCAGTGTGTATAATGCTGAACTTTTTGCATTACTGCAAAGTCTACTATATGTCCAAAAGGAGTAACGAATCAAAGTTTCTTATCTGCACAGACTCATTGAGTTCCCTGGAAGCAATTTCTGAAATTTATCCAAGTCATCCCATAATTCACAAGATTCAGATTATACTTACAAATTTTTCCTATAAACAAAAGTCCGTAGCATTTTGTTGGGTCCCTGGTTATTGCGGGATCTTAGGTAACAAAGTAGAAGACAAATGTGCAAAATCAGCATGCGAAAAGGACAGCATAGACTGTCAGCTAATAATTCCTTCAGATTTAAAAGCATTTTGTAAACAAAAGCTTAAAGAGCACTGACAATATTCCTGGAACAAGATTGAAAACAATAAATTGCGTCAAATCAAGAATAGCACGGCAGCCTGGATCTCTTCACGTCGCTCCTCTCGCCGTGAAGAAGTGGTTCTGGCTCGTTTTAGAATCGGGCACACATACCTCACTCACGGATTTCTTCTAAGAGGTGAAGATCCTCCCATTTGTGTTGAGTGTGGCGAAGTTTTAACTATAAAACAAATTTTAGAAACCTGTTCAAAATATAGAAGTGATAGAAAGGATTTTAAATTAAAACCTTCCTTCAAAGAAATTTTATCAGACAACTCCACGACAAGCGATAATGTTATTAATTTTTTACGTAAAGTAAACCTTTTAAATTCAATTTGAAATTCATATATATTTAGCAATCAGAAAATTAGATGGGCACTGATTACTTTACTGTTTTGTGCCCTAAAACCCCAATAACTAACTAACTAACTCTGAAGCAAGTGTTTGAGTCACTCGTTGTAAACTGAGTGCCCTTCTTTGTTCAGTTTCTCAAGGAGATTCATTTGATAGTGTTTGAGTTGAGTTGTTCAGTTTGTCGAGGAGATTATTTGTAAGTGTTTGAGACATTCGTTGTAGATTGAGTGCCCTTTCTTTGTTTAGTTTTGTGGAGGAGATTCATTTGCAAGTGTTTGAGTCACTCGTTGCAAACTGAGTGCCATTCTTTGTTCAGGGGCCATGAAAGTCCAACTCGCAACCTTCTCGTGGTATGGCCCGAAATTAGGGGAATTCCACTCCCTGAAACTAATAGCGAGCTCTGGGTCGTCGTCGGGGAACTTCCCCCTTCCCTTTGACTACCTCCCCGACGGCGACGACAATGACAACACGGACGGATGATGACACAGACGGAGACGACCACGACGTGGGGGAACCCCTGCCCTCCCCATATGCTTGTGGCTGGTTCTGACCAGCACAGGCTTTGTCCACCCCTTGTTCCCCCGCGTCATCCCTTACGTCCCACCCTTCGTCTCGATTAGCCAAGTTGCATAAATATGAGACGTAAAGCAATATCCGATACAATTCTTTGTTCAGTTTGTGGAGGAGATTCATTTGCAAGTGTTTGAGTCATTCGTTGTAGATTGAGTGCCCTTCTTTGTTCAGTTTGTGGAGGAGATTCATTTGCAAGTGTTTGAATCACTCGTTGCAATTTGAGTGCCCATCTTTCTTGGGTTTGGCGAGGAGTTTGATTTGAAAGATAGCTGGTTTTGCGCTGAAGGTCAGTCTGTCTTCTTGCTGCAGCCTGATCGGGTGTTTTTCTGCTTCTCGATGCATTTTTTTTCAATATTTTGTTTCAATCTTTGAGAATGAGTTTCGTCGTTTTCCTGTAATCTAGTTTCACGGATGCGCTTCTTCTCACAAATGGTTTTCATCCGAATAGAAATCTTTCCCATTTTCGGCATTTTTCTAAGATACTGTATCTAGGTCAATATTTTGTACTTAGGCCTATCTAGTTGCAGGCAATTGATTGTATCTAGTAACCAGACAGAGGAGGGAAGGGAGGGTATGGTACAGACAAGTGCTGGACAGAACCAGAGATAAACGGCAAAGGGAGGTTGAGGGTTAAGGATTAGGCCTATGGAGGCTACACACGCGTAGGACAACGCCGAGGATAATATCGAGACCTAGGTCTTAGAGATAACACAAGCAAACTAACGACAAAATAAATCACACAATTATATGTAAACGAAGACAATAACGTTAAAAGAAAATATATGAGTCACTAATAGAAAACCACCAGATATGGAAGTTCGATATATAACTTGATGAACAGTTAAATATTAATAGTTAATTCAATTTACAGTGAGAGCAATATTTTATGAGAGTTGTGAAGCATTAAACCAAAATGGCGGCAAAGCCTTATTCATTGTTGATTATAATAACAACATGAACACGGCCCATAGGTCTACAAAGCAACCATTAGGTCTGTTGGATCATTGATTGTTTGTAACAAAGGCTGTTAGGTCGGAAATCTCATTTGGAGAACCTATCGCTTCTTTTTGACCGATTCAGTTAAAAAATCGTAAAAAAGGAGAGAATGTTGTACTTATTGACCCTGCAAAATTTCATAACGATCGGAGCATTTTTTTTTTTTTTATTTTTATAACAAACGATTGGATTTTGTTCAAAAACTATACAGCAACCCGCATAGGTGGTATGTACATGTGTAAAAAATTTCAGGTCGATCAGAGAACGGTGCGACCTGTACCGAAGCAGTAACAAAAAAACTGACATTCGAGCCATAAGAGTCAAGTGGAGACGCTCGCTAAAAAAAAACTAAAACCACATGCTTCCCTATCTGGGCCCGGGGTAAAATTGGTACAGCGCATGGCACCTATCCCCCTCCCTTTGACGACCTCCCCGACGACAACAACGACTATGACAACACGAACGATGATTAAGACTATGACGACCATAAAGTGAGTTCTCCCCCCCTTCATCCCCCTACCCACGGCTGTTTCTGACCAGCATGGGCCCCTCCTACCCATATCATCTAGGCTAGAGTCGTGCATTATAACCTAACGGTTGACACACCCTTAGTAAAAAAAAATATTTATCAAAAAAATTTAATTGACAACAAACACTTTCCATTTCAACGGTTAACGCGCCCAAAACTTAAACTCAATATATATATTAATTAAGAACTTTCTGCCCCTTGCCCCATTTTTGACATTATGACTTATGGTTTACGAGCCCTTAATCCAAATAATCTTAACATAGATAAAACATACGTATCAAACAGCAAACAAACGCATTTTATCAACTAACAATATCAAATGCGGCTAGGATGTCATAACTAGTTGAAGCGCCCAACGTTCTGCGTCCGTTGTATAGCTTTTAAGTGGCTCCATCGATAACGACCTTTTTCAGATCTGCTGCCTCACATTCACATATGTTATTCCTGAAATGTGCTTTTTTTAAATAATTGCCATGGGAAAAAGTATGTTCTCGAATTTAATTTTGAGGAATCGCATTTTACTGAATAGGAATTTCTATCTTCTAACATAGGTAGGTGAGGCAACAAAAACACACTTTCTTTCACTAAAGTGTTGTCTAGAACATCCCAAAATATTCAACACCTTATTAAATGATGGCTAGAAAATTTTCGATCTATTTGCCATCCTCTAAACTACGATCTTAGAACAATCCTTCCCGAATTAATTCTCTCGATATAGTTAGATCAAAGTTACCGCATTACCTTTTAAACTAGAATTCGAAGCGCCTGAAAACTTGACAACGGATGCGTGACGTCATACACTGTGACGTAGCGCCTAGAGGCTGGGGAGGTAGGCCCTACAGCAGTTGCCACCGGTAGGCGGGGACGAGAGATGATAGACACGGGAAGACAATGCTGCACGGAGAAATCCGAGACCATAAGATCTTGCCGCGGCATTAAAACATAACTCTATGGGCGACGGTCGTCGCCCGGCAGACAACGATGCGACTAGCTTAGCGACACCGAACTCGGCCCTATTATAGACAGCTACAGCTACGAGTAGTTGGGGGGTTTTCAGACTATCCCCTGCACACGCCGACCCGAAAGAGTTCAATCTTGAAACTCGTGTAATATGACCTGGTCATAGTGGTCCCTGACATACCAAAAAAAAATCAACCCGATCCGACAACTCGTTCTGTGGTAAAAGAAGGCTCTCAACATCGTCAAATTCCTTAAGGCTGGCTGGTGGTTGGGTGGCTGGGTGTCTGGCTAGGAGTTCTCCGCGTGATTAATTTAGGCCAAAGAGAAAACGGTAAAATCTTAGAATACTTATGAACTTTGGACCCACACTTAGATGTACTTCGAGACTCATTGACGTTTTGGCTTGTCAATCCAAAATCGGTAACAGGGACCCGGAAAAAATCAAAATTTGGCTGATAATCAAAAGCGCGTATCATACCAAGGCTGGATAATTTGTAGCAAACTTGAAATTAAACATGCTTATAACCATTAATAAAAATATCTTGCGTCCAACACACAAGGGGGCTACAATTTGTGGAATACGATGGCGCCCAAATAAATGACAAATATAAACTATCTGAAAATTTTACAGAAATGAAATCATTTAAAGAAAACGCTACAAACGAGAATGTTCCAAACGTGGAACATACACAAATTTGACTATCTCTTCTTCTTTATCACTTTTGAATCTGGTGAAACACTCATAAATTTGGTGTTACGGTACCGGAGAAACTCAAACTTATACATAGTAGGTAATTCCGTGACTCTTAATGAATAAAGACGCTATACTGAGAAAACGGGATCATCTTAGAACTTTGCAAATTTTGGGCCACCTCAATGTACCTCTATACTTACAAAAACCTGGTCAATTGGGACCGAATGGGAAAATCAAATCAAAATCACAACGCGTGATTCACTCACGGCGTAGTAAATTTTGTACAAGCTTGAAATTAACATGCTCTTAACCATTATAAATATCTATGTGCTTATGACTAGTGCGTTGGTCTTGTTAATTAGCGTATCGCTTCCAATGCAGAAGGGCCGGGGTTCGATTCCCGCTAAAGTCAGAAGTTTTTTAACTTCTGATTTGGACTTTAATTCTAGTCTAGTTCTTGTCTTAGGCGTTTTGTAAACGGTGACTTTGGAGCCGTCCTAGAGGCAAATTAAAACGGCGTATTACATCCGGACCGTAGTCATTTTGTACAAGGCTTGAAGATTTAAACATTCTCTTTAACCATTATATATCTAGTCTTATGCATAGTGCGGTTGGTCTTGGTTGTTAGGCGTATCTGCTTCCAATGCAGAAGGGCCAGGTTTCGATTCCCGCTATAAAGCCATAGTTTTTTTAACTTCTGATTTGGTACTCTAAGTCTATCAGATTCTTTTCTTAGGAGTTTGTGTAAAACGTGGTGACTTTTGGAGGGCCCGTCCTAGCAACGAAGCACATAATAAATTTCAGAGTTGGTTCTGAATCGGCCTTGTTGATTCTGGCGTTGATCGCGGGTGTTCGCACTGTCCATTGACCACTGGTTTGATATATTGTCCTATTAAAAATATCGATCTTTGGTTGGTTTCGCTCACAGTCGTCGATTGCGTCGGGACATGCAGGGTGGGGTCTTTGGTCGCTTTGTGATTTAAAGTCCCCCACTGAAAATCAGTTATATAACTGAGTGGGGTAGACTCTACATGACAATTTATTTATTTATTTAAAGGTATCCTTTGGGGGGGGCACGTGGGCCCAAATAAAAATGTAAAAAAACAACTTTGAACTTAACAAATTTATATTCACGACTTGTATAGCGAACGAACAAACAAAAAGATGTATCCAACCAAATACAAAAATTTGTAAAAAAAAAACGGCAGCCAAATCTCCTTCAAAAGTCTTCGGCTGTGAATGCTGTGAGATAAAGAAGTTGAGCCAAGCTTTTTTATTCTTTCTCAACTAGTTTCGCTTTGAAAATAATTAAGATCATTTCGCCTTTTGACGAGGCGCCAAGCCAACGATTTTTGTGGTAAAAAAAGTAAAATTTTTAAACTGAATCATAAAAAATGGCTTGGCACACACATTGCAATTTTGGTTCATGCCCAAGACTGTTTCCCCCCAAACCTTCAGGAAGTCCGGCATCCTACAGCATACATTTACAATTTTTGAACTAAGAGATCGATCTTTCGCGCCGTTTTTGCTAGTGTTGTGTATGGCACCGTGAACTGCTGTCTGAATCCTTCATGCTTGAAGAAATTCCGCAGATCTTGGGTTTGACCTATCTCTTTTCCCAATTGTCAGATGCGGAAAAATAGTAAGTCTTGTTCCCGTACTTCGTACGTGTACCAGTACGATGTACATCTTTCATAACCTCCGCCACTTGAACCCTTGGAATTCAGCATAGAAGTACGGACGGACCAAATGTGAAACGAGAAGTAATCATCCAAGTAAGGTGATCATACACTCTATTCCCACTAGGCGTCGTATTAGCATCGGTCCGCAGAACGTCGCTATGTACCAACTCGTGCCCGGTCTTGGTGGCTCTAGTCTCGCTGGTTTGGAAATGGAAGTTTGAGCTATTTTGTCACCTTTTAGTACAGGCGAGTCAGCAGCCTACTATTTGCATCACATTACCTATATGTTATGCCTTGACCAGATCCCCTTCTGTGAAAGGCTTCTTAATGGCAGCTGGATCACGATGCCCATGCGTCGGTGCCATCTTTGCATGCACGCTTCCCTGCGTAACACTTAAGCTGCTTTGCTGCTGGTCTTGCATTTTCGAGCCTGATAGCGTCCCGTCCACGTTCGCCCATTGCTATGACAGCTGTCTGGTATTAATATGACACTTGTTCGCCCTCTGACGACAACAGTGTATTTCCCCCGGTTTTTTAAACATTGTGGTTATAAAAAAACAGTTATTCCTCTGAACTTGATAACAGCCCGCCTCAAGTTTAGTGTAATTAGACAGGCACATCTTTGAGTGTCCGACTTGTCTCCACTCTTCCATTTGGAGGGCAGTACACAATATACACCCGCTACCACTGCCTTCTGCAAAGATCATTGAGTGGTTGCCTCCAGTTATAGCAGAAGTCTTCACATTATCCGCAACCTGTGAAGAACTGCTTAGTTGCTCGTCTGTGACTTGTGTCGTGCAGCCTGGCATCACGTCAGCCAATCGGATCCAGCGCCGATTCTTGCATGATACAATTGTTCCATACAGTGCAACTATGTGGCTGGTGACTTGACGCCGCCTGACATCTTCCTGTCTGCGTACCGTGCAATTGGCCCCCCGTCTCTTTCTCTTGCTGAGGTGACTTTTGTATTGTCGACAGTCTGCCTTCAGGTGAACTTTCGTTTTAAAATAGCATAACACTCACGTTCCTCCTTCTTTAAATTTACCTGGGGGTCTGACCCACAACACAATGCCTCGCGTCTTTTTCTTGCGAAGATGGTTGTCTGAAGGGCTACCTCAGTGTCCCGCTGGTGCAGTGGTCAAACTCACACGACGTTGATACTCGTCAACATAGCTTGCCTGAGACATATTCAAACATTAAGTCCTTCCGTCTCTTCCCTCTAGCGCCTGTGAATAGCGTAGAGTACGTTCTGGTAGCTACACAGCATAACTAGCCACAAAGGTCCATCATCCTTCTATCTTCGTGGTGCATGTCCACGCAGTTGCCCACCCACAACCACGCGACATCGAGTTTGAGGTGTGCCTGCATGGTTGCCTTGAGTGACTCCTCATACCTATCGCTTTCCGCATCAGGTCAACCGCTGCCAATTGTAGATACGCTCGTGAAGTCATTTGCAGCGTGACCCAATATCCCGGCCGTCTTCAAGCTGTGGCGAGGTGAAGGTAACCGCTGATCATCCTCGACAGTCATCATCTTGTGCTGATTGCTTGACACTCACGTTTTTCATAATCATTTGGCACTGGTTCGGGCCTGGGCTGGTTTACAATGTCCCATAAACCGTCTCTCATTAGCACAGTCTTTACGTTCAATTTCCATAGTTGATAATTAGAATTTTTCAACTTTGTGATCACTGTTTGTTGCACCCTGATCGTTCTTTGTTTGTTTGTGAATGACTGTTTTACAAGAGTAATAATAGTAAGTAAATAAGTTTATTAAAGAAACTTTAGATACAAGAAGACAAGATTTGGATTGACATTTTAGTAGTAGATTGTTTAGTCAACAATCACCATGGAGACACCATGGACTGCTAGATTACTTCATGTCCTTATAGAGTGAGATGGCGCATTTCAACCAACAAGACACAAAGTCATTCCAAACAACCCCCAAAACTCCCCGAAAAATTTTAAAAATTGGAAAAAAGGCCGTGGGCCCGCGTCCCCCAGAACTTACCCCGATTATAAATGGTAGGGTTAATGCAGACAAGAATGCTGGATTGATTTCTTGATACAACTTACCCCGAAATGTCCACCAGATCTTGGAACCCTTTTTGTAATCTATTTTGTTTGTTGTATGTGGAGGGCTCTCTGTGTGGTTACTGTATCATTGGCGTTAAGCCAGTTACCCCGGTCCTTGAGGTTCCTTAGTGTATTTGCCACTTTCTCAACTTCGAGCTTAGTAGCCAACACACTGCCAATAACCAATATTTTGCTCATTGGCGCTTAACATATCAGATGGACATATAACAGCTTTTACTTTTCCGGATTGTCTATCCATTTTGGGTCAAACTATTCAGCATGTACGTAACTCTTGGGCTACCTGTTCTTTGTTATTGTAGGTTAATGTTTTTTTCCATGCAAGTAATGTCTTGAGCTATGCGCGTCGTCCCCTTTGTGCGCCTCTCACATTAATTCTCCGGGAAGGTGTACAAAGTTGCTTGAAAGCCGTGCAGATTTTCCTCGATGAGTTTCTTTCATAAGATTTCCGTGAGAGTGACTACAAACACTAACTTTGTAATCGTTTCATTTTCACAGTAACTCATATTTCGAATCCCATTGTAGTAGCCGCCATATGCTCTTTTCTCTTTTCGAATGCTATATGGCCATCATATTCCAACCGCCACCTGTTCTCAGTTGGTTTTGGACCGTGGATACAAGGAGAGTTTTTTCTCCCGGAAACTAATGTGAGCTCTGGTCGTCGTCGGGGTAACTTTCCCCTTCCGTTGCACTACTCCCCGACAGGTCGACGACAAATGACAAACACGGAACGGATGATGACACAGACTGAGACGACCACGACGTGTGGAACCCCTGCCCTTGCCCATACGCTTGTGGCTGTTCTGACCCGCACAGGCCTGTCCACCTCTTGTCCCCCCGCGCGTCATCCCTTATCGTCCCTACCCTTCGTCTCGATTAGCCTAGTTGTCATAAATTATGTGGAGACGTTGAGCAATATCCAATTCAAATCGATGCTATAAATAATCACATTTGGGTCAAGAACGCCTGTTGTAAAACTGTTCTACGCGTGGTTTTCCTCAGCCATCTCTGGTACTCACCAATTCAATACAACATTCGAGACGAGCAATGCATGTTATTTCAAGGTGTGTGTTTAATTTAATATTCATCCTCAATTTTTTATTTTCTCGTAATGTATGAGCAAGGCTTCGTCTATCATATTAAGTTCCTGCCTTTTCTGGCGTGGCAAATGAATCTTGTCATAATTTCTAGTCTACGATCTCGAGTTCGTGCGGTTTTTTCTAGGTTGTGGAGGGCTTTCTTCGTAATTCATTGCACAGCTTGTGACTTCCATGTTAACTTCCTTTTGTGTGTAGGTCTCAGGGACTCTGATCTACAATTGGAACACATATTTTCATTTCCGCCTGATATGCTAGTGCAAAGATATACGCAAACATTGATGCTGTCTCTATAAGGGGAACCATAATTTGCACATAAATTGTCAGTTTCGTCCTCACGTTGCGCAATGATGCCATTCCATCAAACGATTTCTCTCGTATGCTCACCAATCAAAAAGACTTTCGCTCCGGCCCCAAGACCTCATCTGACCTAGAACAGAAAAATTAAATTAAAATTTAAAAAGAATGGATAAAACAACGCAAGTGTGGTATCAGCTAATAATATGAAGAACAAATACCCAAGGTAACAAGGATAGTAGCATGGGATTGTTGTGGACAACCCACAGTGTGAAACTTGGGTCCGAAAAACGCAAAATTGCAAAAATTCAAGACATCTCTTCAACTACTCCAAAAGGGGCCTCCACGGGCGGCTGGGCTTGGCCCCAAACACCACTGCCGCCCTCAAACCTCTGTGTGATATGACCCCTCCAAAACTTTTAGCAAACGTCCTCCGCCGGGGGATATAAACTAGGGTAGCATACCTTCGGCTGCAGAGTCGATGCCGTAACACGAAGCTGGGGGGATGGAGATTCCAAAGAAGGACTTGTTTAAACATGTGAAGCTACGCTAACAACAATTCTCAGATACTCTTATTTGTGTCGTTACAAATCAAGCTAAACGTTTTGGAGGTGACGGTTCTTATCGTTGTTTGTTGCTTCAACAACGAACACAATCACCAAATAAAAAAACAACGTAAACAGATTTTTGGTTTTGACCGGTACCTCCAACCACCCTGAAGAGGCCCGGCACCAACACCCACATACCGCAGCATCCACCATCGTCCCACCTAACGCCTGAAATACTGCCAAGTTTCTGTCCCTGCCGGCCTAATGTCAATGGATCATTTTGCGTATATAATCCGTTACTTTATTTAAAACAAATAACTTACTTATAACAAAGCATTATTTACTAACACAAAACCCACAAGGCCTACATCTGCAACTATAGTCCAACTCGCAACCTTTCAATTCCTCAGTGGTTTGGCCCGTGAGTAGGGAGGTTTTCACTTCCGTAAAACAAATGGCTGAGCTCTGTGGACGTCGTCGGGGGACTTTTGCACTCTCCCCCCGACGGCGACCGACAATGATAACACGGACGGAGTGATGACAGGATGTCAACAGGACGGATGACACTTGACGTGGAAAAACTGCCCTGCCCGCATTTAGGCCTTATGCCTGGTTCTGACCACGCAGGAGCCTGTCCACACCCTTGTCTTCGCCGCGTCACCCGTGACGGCCCACCACATCGTCTCGATTAGCCAAGTTGCATAATATATGATAGGACGTTAAGCAATATCCAATCAAACAATCGAAAGCGCATTCACATTCTCTTGCTTATTCCAAGCGATACGGAGAATCCGGCTCGGTGACGGGGTCCCATGCTCCAGGGTGAAGGCGTCCATCCCGTTGTCGCATATCCTGCTTGCCGTGTACTGCTCGACGAGTGGTTCCTTCCTCACCCTGGACCTCGGACAGCGTCTTGTCCCATCTCACATCGGGCTGGCTTTCAAAGAGAAAGTTTAAATTTATATATTCTATGTGTGTGTGGCATAGATTTGTAGATTCGACTGGTAGGATTTGTCTTACTCTTGTTATGGCATAGACTGTTTGCTACAGTAGCATGTTTTCGGGAGCATTTTGTAAAGTTTTGAGTATCTGCATGAATGTTCGTTGTGTTAATGGTAGACTTTCCAGTCTGAGGTCAGACGTTTTCCATTCCGTTATCTCGGCAGGAAAAATTCCTGCATCTCGACATTTAGTATGACTTCTATTGGATGCTACAGTCGAAGAAGTTTCATGGGGGATTTCAGTGTAGCTCTGGATCTTGGCTTCAGCGGTCCAGTAACCATGTCTTGAAGTACGAAGGTACTCGCAGAAAATGGGGCCTGAAGCCCAACCGGAAATCTGTTTTGCCTAAGAACTCAGTATCCTTTTATGATTTTTCCCTGTCACTATGACTGAATAACTCTTTTTGTATTGTGAATAAAACCAGCATAGTAATGGAACACCTTGTCCCCACTGGCGGCAATAGTTCCCAGTATAGTGATCTATTCCTTTTCCCTGGTGTGGTTATGTTTAGACAGTGGCTCTTCTCGCCTTCAAAGTTCCACTCGTACAACCTTCTCGCGTGTTTGCCCGTGAATAGGGAGTTTCACTCCATGAACTAATAGCGGAGGCTCTGGGTCGTCGTCCGGGTGAACCCCTGCCCTTTGACTACCTCCCCGCGGCGACGACAAAATGACAACACGGACAGATATGACAGCAGACGGAGACGACCGACGTGGGGGGTGAACCACTTCCCTCGCCCATGATGCTTGTGGTCGGTTGCTGAAACAGCACAGGCCTGTCCTCCCCTTGTCCCCAATTGCCGCGTCATCCTTACGTTTCCTCCTTCGTCTCGATTAGCCAAGTTGCATAATATGAGACGTAAAGCAATATCCGATCAATCGAACGCCAATGTATTGTTGGCTATGACATGAAAGAGAAACCCCGGTTTTTCGTTGGTATGAAAGATTCGGAAGGGTCGCTCGCATATGCTCGGATGTTTCTGATAACAAGAAATGACTTAAGAGTGGAAGCCCACCGCCAAGGCTCCTTCACTCACCGGCAGCCCTTGCCGCTGGCTGAAAAAACAAATTCGATGGTACAACTGATAACTTTACGTGTTTTTGTTCCCTTAAAACCCCAATAACTAACTTAAAATATAAAAAGCGAAAAAATGAGGGAAAAAAAATTGGGTATAAAAAAAAAGAAAAAAAGAAATAAATAAAATAAAATAAAAAAAAAAAAATGGAATAAACATATATCCGATTTAAAAAAAATCTATTACGATTTTTACAACCCTTTAGTCCTTTCTTAAGTGACAACTGGAAACCAAGACGAACAAAGATGTTGGAATAGTTTCATAGTAGGTCTATATGACGCATGAGCAACGCCGTACCTATGTGTGAAAATTCAACTCAATGTTACGACACACAGTCAATCGAGAATTATTTGTGGTTGTGGTTGCATGATTATGTTCGTCTATAATACGTTACTAATAACACCCTATAGCTTACTTATAACAAGTCATATAACACTAAACCACTGAGCCTACATCCTTCACCTCTGTGTTTTAGTTGAACACGTGGCAGCTGACTTCCCACACAGTGGCCAGCTGTGCCCGCCTTGACTGAATCTTGTTTTGTCCCTATGTCTATTTGCAAAGTATTGCGAATAGAACTCATACGTGATTCTGACAGTATGTAGCGAGGGGTTTCGTTGGTACAAACCAAAGAAATCATGAGGGTAAAAAAAACAACCTTTATGAAAACTTCATAAACAAAGTCGTTTTGACCCAGCCTAAATATACAAAGCATATAGGTGGAGTTCGTTTGACTGAAAACGAACACAACACGGGACATGCAATAATAAAATGACAATGATCAAGAAATCTTTAAAATATAATGAAAAGTTGCCTGTGAGTTCTAAGCTGAAAGTGAGACAATATAATAATTGAACCAAAAAGTGTTAGGCTAGATCTGTTCGGGTCGTGTCGATAATTAAATAGTTGTGATGAAAAAAATTCGGAATAGAAAATAAATTGATTTGAACAAAACAAACATTGACAAAATGAACAAACATGATCTTGTATGAACAAGCGCCCTAGAATTCTCTCGTCGCCTACGAAGACCACCTCAGCAAATCCACAGACTTGAAGGTTGCTTCACGAGGAGTGGTGGTCACTATGGCGCACCCTGGTGTGGTGAGGCGTTCAACGAGTTTTCATATAAGATAAGACTTCATGCTTTCCCGCTGCGATCCGGTGATGTTTAGTGCAGTAGCTCACAAAACGTGCTGTCTAACGTGATTCGGCTCAAGGATTGGTCAACTCTGCATCGATGCATCTTCGAAGAATCTTTTTTATAAGACATATACGAATTTGAAGTTCCCGGTAACTGAAGGGCAAGTTTATTTTGTTTATGTAAAATCATGCAAGAACCGGTTAGTAATTGTATATGATTGTTCATTGGATTGATTATAAAGTGAATTTTTTGTTTATAGTTTTCAACAGCAATATGTTTATATTTTCCAATATTTTTCTTAGTGTAAATTTTTTTTGTAAAAACATATTACATAAACATTTCGAAAAAACTACCTCTTACTAGTTACAAATTAATTTTATTGTGAATAGATTTATTTATTATATATTGTTTAAAATTATTTATGCAGATGACAACTGTGACAAGTTCCAGCTGAATGCGGAAGACAGCATTCGCGTTCGCAGATTTAATATATTATTATAAGTGTTCCCTGTGTAACCGATTTGTTTCCAAATGTTTTCATTGTCATTGTTGTCTGTTTGTTCCAGTCTATATAAATAGAGTTTTTATTGTATCCACGTTCTTTACTGCACACTTATGATTCTCGTTTTATAGTAAGAAGATAGACAGTAACAGATATTCACAAATACAATGATGCGTGATTGGATACCACGTAAAAACAAGTAAGACTTTGTCCACGCATGCGTTCCGTCATGAGACAGCTTTACACACGATGCATGGCCTTGAGAATATATCTTACTATACTGCTTACGTTACTTGGTAAACGGTCGGTAAATAGCAATTCCATATTGAACAATTTTTTATGCAGCCTAGTCCTAATCTCGGTGGTCATACGTGTATTTTTGCACAAATGCATATTATAATTGTGGTAATGCTCAATCCCACCACCAACCTACACCAAACTCTTTCCTTGTATGTATTTTATTACATTACAACATACTCATGGAAAAATAGACAAAAGATGTGTAATATTCTATTTTTTTTTTATATATTTTAAGGATTTTTGCCCAAAATGTTTTTGGAACTGTCTGTAGCGTACACGTGCCCTCCTTCTATGGCCAGACAACAAAGGATCGGCGCGCGCATAGTGACGCTTGCCCCTCCCTAGCCCGCATCAGAAACTGCACCATCAACCTATCCCGGCCATGCACGCAGACAGCTAGCAGCGGCCGCCTAGAAGGCTATGCTACCTTGCTACGCCTCTCTCGCAGTCGGTCTCACTTGTTCTTGGTCTGGGTGGATGTGTTTAGTCTCACTCTAGGGTATGTTCTCGTTTCCGGCTGCGCAGTAAATGGTCGGCTTCGTAGCTGGAGAATGTGTTGACTTGAAGAGGAAGTCTTTGCAGTTGTTTCTTGCATTCGTTCTGTTCAGTGTTTACTAAGGATTGATAGATATATTGCTTAAGATCATATTTATGCAACTTGGCTAAATCGATACGAAGGTGGTCCGACCGTCGGGGAACTTTTCCCTTTCCATTTGACTACCTCCCCGACGGCGACGACAATAACAACACGGCGGATGATGACACAAACGGAGAACGACCACGACGTGGGAGAACCCCTGCCTTCCCCATTATACGCTTGTAGCTGGTTCTGACCAGCACAGCCTGTCCAGTGTCTACCCTTTTCCCGTCCGCGTCTCCCCTTACGTCCCTCTCTTACCGGGGTTCTCGATTAGCCAAGTTGCTTAAATATTAGACGATAGCAATATCCATCACTCCATTAATTGATTTATTTATTTTGTTCTTTATCATAATCATAAGATTGAACACCAACAAGAACGGAGTCAACGCTAGCAAATATTTTCTAAAATACTTAAATCTATAAGATAATCGCGTGCTCGTGAAAGTATATTAATTTTCTATACTATTTGGCTCCTATTATAGGGCCAACATTACTAGCTACTTGTTATATCACTTACATTTGTTATTTACGATCGCGTACTAGTCATGAGTACAGGTGAAGTATCATGGCAATACTTTAAAGCATGTTTTATACCCAGCTATCGCCAAGGCACTAGTACATTACTAGTTATTCAAGAAGACTCTTTATACGACAAATCAGACCAGTTTTCTCCCATATCCATACCGCACAATCGGCATTCTATTGATGGATTGTGGCTATATTCTACGTTACTCGTTAGGAGGGTACTCCTGGTGAATTCAGCTTCCGTGATTTTGGGCCTTCAATCCCTATCTACGATAAACACCTTCTCGGCGGGTGCGGTTGTTTAGGCCCGTGAATAGGGGAGTTTCATTTCCTGAAACTGAATGGGCGTAGCTCTGGGATCGTCGATCGGAGAACCCTTCCCTTTGACTACCTCCCCCGACGGCGACGAGCAAAGAGAACAACACGTGAACGTGAACAGTGGTGGTGACACAGAACGGAGACGACACGAGTGGGGGAACTCTTGCCCTCCCCTATGCTTGTGGGCTGGTTCTGACAGCACGGGCCGTCCACCCCTTGTCCCCCCGCGTCCATCCCTTACGTCCCTCCCTTTCGTCTCGATTAGCAAAGTTTGCATAAATATGAGACGTAAAGCCAATACCAAAAAAAAAAAATCCTCCCCATAATGCTTGTGGCTGTTTTCTGACCAGCACAGACCTGTCACGCCCCTTTGTCCCCCCCCGCGTCATCCCTTTACGTCCCTCCCTTTGTCTCGATTAGCCAAGTTGCATAAATATGAGACGTAAAGCAATATCCAATCAAAAAAAACGATCACGACGTGGAACAACCCCTGCCCTCCCCATACGCTTGTGGCTGGTTCTGACCAGCACAGGCCTGTCCACCCCTTGTCCCCCCGCGTCATCCCTTACGTCCCTCCCTTCGTCTCGATAAGCCACGTTGCATAAATATGAGACGTAAAGCAAAATCCAATCCAATCCAATCCTTTTTACTTTAAGCGAACTTAAAAATGAGGTAGTTCGGAGGTCTCTCATTAAAACTTCATAGCATGTGCATGTGTGCACGTGAGGGAAAATTAATTTTTAATAATTTTCAGACATGCATTAATTAAAGACAATGATTAGGGCACCGTCAATTTAGTTTTACTATAAATGCTTAAGTTATGTTGAAATTGGGCCATCAAAGTCCCACCTCGCAACCATCTGGTGTTTTTTTTTTTTTTTTTTTTTTTTTTTTTTTTTTTTTTTATAGTGGTGTATCAGGACCAGAAGGCCACATCCTCTCCTCTTTACTTTGGGCCTTCAAATTCCAATTCGACACCTTCTCGCGGTTTGGCCCGTGAATAGGGGAGATTCACTCCCTGAACTAATGCACCTGGCTCGTCGTAGGGGAACCCCTTCTCTTTGACTACCTCCCCGACGGCGTGACGACAAAGACAACACTGACGATGATGACACAGACGGAGACGACACGACGTGGGGAACCCTGCCCTACCCATATCTTGTGGCTGGTTCTGACCAGCACGGGCCTGTCCACCCTTGTCCCCCCGCGTCATCCCTTAACGTCCCTCCCTTCGTCCTCGATTAGCAAATGGCATAAATATGAGACGTAAGCAATATCATATCCATCTGGGTCGTCGTCGGTGAACCCCTTCCCTTTGACTACGCTCTCCCGGGCTGCGTAAGTAACTGACAACACGGGAGCGGCTGATTGACACAGACTAGAGACGACACACGACGTGGGGAACCGCCTACCCTAGATCCCCCCATCATGCGCTTTGTGTAGTAGACTGGTTGTGTCTGACCACAGCACATCCGGCTGTCCACCCTTGTCCCACGGGGCGTCCCATTCCCTTATACGTGCCCTGCCCGTTTCGTTGGCTTACGTGTATTTAAACTCCAAGTTCCCGTTCCTTCGTGCGTTCGGGGTGGTGGGGGGGGGGGGTCTTGACAATAAAAGCCAAGTTGTGTCGTGTATATGAATGTCGCGGTCAGCGATATGTTCACAATTAAGGGTGTGCGAGTAAATTGAACGTTTAGAGTCAAACATTATTAGTATCAATTTCAAGAAATTCGTCTGTGCGGTGTGAACTTTTTCCTTCCTTGATGAGCTTACCTCCACCGACCGGTCGAAACGTGACAATGACATACACGACATCAGGTGATGTATAGACACAGTCGACGGAGACGGACCGTCTACGACGTGCGTGGAGACACCTGCCCCTCGCCATATAGCGCCTTTGCTTGGCTTCTGACCAGTCACTATGCCCCTTTCCCAGGACCCCTTAGTCCGCACCCCGGTTCATTCAATCCTTACGTACCCGTCGCCTGTTGCGTGTCTCGATTATAGCCAAGTTGCATATATATCTATAAGACCTAATAAAGCAATATCCATCAAACCGTGTGAGTAATGAGTTACGAGGGATGTTTATCACTCCCCTGAGAACTAATGTCTGATAGCTCTGGGTCGTCGTATCGGGACTCCAGTTGCCCCTTCCCGTTTGACTTGTATAAACCTCCCCGAACGGCGACGACAAGTGCAATACAGGACAGAGGATGACGACATTCAACGGAAGAGATACGACCCGACCGTGGGGGCAAACCCCTGCCCCTACCCATATGAACGCATTGTGGCTGGTTCTGACCCGCACAGGCCTTGTCACACCCTTTGTAGTTCCCCGCGTCGTAGTCGGCCTTACTGTCGCCTCCTGCCCTTTGTCTCGATTACCAAGTTGCGATAAATATGTAAGGACAATTAGTCAATATCCAATCATTATCGACGAATAAATTTCGTCCTCCTGCCTCTTGTGACTCTCTTACTGTAGGAGTAGTTGACACTGGTTCCACAAATTCATATAGGCCACACACTCGACACAACTTCGATAGATAGTCTCTTGGACCAGAGAACAATATGTTCCGCAAAGATGTGAAGTACAAGTGCGTATAAACCGTGTCAACTGTACAGCAAAAGTTGTATCAGGAAGTGTGTCGAAAATTTGATGTCGTTGCACTCGTCAATTTTGGATAATCTCCCTCCCTCAACAATTTTGTTGTATTTGTATCTTTTGTTTAATTGTTATTAAATTTAGAGACGTATGACTCGCGATTCTATACATATCAATAGACGCCAGATTATCAACTTTGCTTAATTCCTCATTCTAATAGTAATTTATTTATCAAAAACAATTACATAAAATAACAACAGTCGCAAAACAGATCATGTTTCATTTTCTATTCAAAGATAAATGTACTATTTTGCTTTTGACTAGTCACCACACAATTACATTGTTTGTGTTGTCTGTTTTCACCAACAACATGAATAGCCAATATACCTCAAAGTCACCCATAAAAATAGATTTTCACTTTCAATATCAGTAGGCGGATCCAACATGACCTAACCGGATTAACGAGGCGTCCCCCATTTCGTAACATTGTCGTCACTTCACGGAATTTTTCTTGGTGTGGTTCAAAGATTGAAATTTTGAATGCCTCAAGTATCTTGCAGTTGCCCACATGGTTCAAAACTGAAGAAAGAAGTTCTAATAAATATTCAAGTAATGGTCTTAGCAATACAAGTATGCCTCGATTTATAAGTAGGTCACCTAGAATATAGCCAGTAACAGAATTTCATATTAACTTATTTGGTCATTCAAATTCCAACACGCAACCTTCTTGTGGTTTGAGGGCCTCGTGATTATGGGGGAGTTTTTCTCCTGAAACTATAGCGTAGCTCTGAATCCGTCGTCGGGAACTGTTCCCTTCCCTTTTGACTCACCGTACTGTACGGCGATGAGCATATGACATAACCAAGTGGGTGATGGATGTATTGGATCTCAGAACACGAAGACGACCCCGCGTGGGGGAGACCCTTGTTCCCAGCCGTTTTCCTCTTACGTGGTTCCTCCCCTTGAAGAGAAGTACACATGGTGGAAACTCTCACTCACTTATAGAAATTGTTTTATCTTAGAGGCGCGAATAATCTTTTATTATCTATCAATATATAATATATAAATAAAAAAACTTTTTTTCTTATCTTTTTTCATGAGAAGAAAAAAAATGGGAAAATCGGAAAAAACAACTTAAAAATAATATTATATTCAGATTCACTCTAGGCCATACTATTCCGATTTCAAGAGGTACCCCTAGTATGGATAGGACAGTGTACATTTTTTAAATGCTTTTTATGTTTGTACTGTGTACACATGTAGGGCCTACTGTTCCTCTAAAAACAAAAACAAAACTTTGGTAGGCCTATTATATTAATTTTTAATAAAATCCACTATCCAGAAATCCATTCTTCCCACATGTATATAACTAGTAAAATTAACTCTTAATGCAGTTTTTGTTCTTATAGCTATGAAAACGCTTAAGTCCGCCGCGTTGTTGGATGGAGCGTAAATTGTGTGCAAATTGGGGGGGGGGAAAGATCTGCCATGTGTTAGTCGCGGTGATTTTCTGTTTGTTTACTGTGCAAAAAATTATTACTCTTAGGGTCGAAGGTTGTATTTTTTTATTAAATAAAATTGAAAGTAAAATTAATTTAATATTTTTTAAAGTTCATTCGGTGTAATTTAAAAATAGAAAAATCGTAAAATTGCAATATTCAGAAGAAATAATTATTCGATTGCGCTCAAATTTAACCACGAGTCATTATTCATGAAATTAAGGTTCTGTGAAAAATCATGACAATAGTATAAAGCATGTAGGTGTTATAAGTCAAGAATTGTTAAGAAAATTTAAAAACGTATAATTTCGATTTTCATGAGAATAATTTTTTGATTAAGCTCAAATTTTTCACAAAACCGGAATAATCCTAATTCATAAAATTAAGGTTTCTGTGAAAAAATCATTACAATCGAATGGAAGCATAAAGGTGTTTAGAGGTCGAATGAATTTTTTTAAAAATCGAAAAAAAATCGTAAAATTGCGTTTTTTAATAAGAAAAAATTTCCCGGTTGCGCTCAAAAACGTGGCAGTTCTAAGTTCAGAGATTTCGAAGACTCCATAAAATTTCATCGCAATCGGAGTATCGGTTAGGCCGGAATCGTGTTTAACAGACACAGCAAAAATACAAAAAGAAAAAAAAAACATTCCGGATTTTTTTCTCCAGTGTAGTGAAATGGAATCTTCGCTTCGCTCGCTTCGCTCGCTACGCTCATCCAATTAACCGAGATTTGAACCTTTGATTTGAACAACTGGTAAAGCTTATCCTTGTTTTATTGCATTCCTCGGATCCTGTGTAACTGGAAAACGCGAAAGTCACTGCTCTTATGGTGTAGCTTACGGCCCGTTGACGCGGTGAAGTCTTGGCCAACTCGCCTTTGGTAGCTTCCACTCGTATAGAAATTTAATGTGCAAACGTCATTGAAAAAAACATTGAACCTACTTGTTAGAAAGTGGCCATCAAATTCCAACTCGCAACCTTCTCGTGGTTTGGCCCGTGACTAGGGAAGTTTTACTTCCTGAAACTAATGGCGAGCTCTGGGTCGTCGTCGGGGAACTTCCTTCAACCCTTTGACTACCTCCCGACGGCGACGACAAAGACAACACGGACGGTTGATGACACAGACGGAGACGACCACGACGTGGGGGAACCCCTGCCCTCCCCTACGCTTGTGGCTGGTTCTGACCAGCACAGGCCTATCCACCCCTTGTCCCCCCGCATCACCCCTTACGTCCCTCCCTTCGTCTCGATTAGCCAAGTTGCATAAATATGAGACGTTAAGCAATATCCAATCAATCAATGAACACTTAAATGGTACAATTGCAGCTTATCCTCTAGTGATGATAGGTCCCTTCCCGATTTGACTGTCTACAAATATATCGACCTTTGCAATTCTTTTCATGACAACGATTTGAAAACACATTTAACCTTATTAACCGTATTTAACATTCATACATAGTAAACGAATTATCTTGGAGCCGCGAATAATCTTTGCCGTTGAAGCGCCCTAAAACTACTTATACTAATACCATATAATGAATCTAACTTACCTAGCTACAGGGCGTTGTAAAGATTGAAAGCTAAATTGAGACCTGTAGCTCTACACCTAAGGTAAGGTTTAGGAAATGTTTTTTTTAAACTCAATTAGATAGATGTGAAATAAAGGTAAGGAATAATAATAATTTAAAGAATTGCCTTCAATGGCTCAGATGCTTAGGGCGCTGATCCGAAGCGTACAATGCTAGGACATGCAGGTTAGAGTCCCGCATAAGTTTACCACGACGTGGGGGAACCCCTGCCCTCCCCATTCGCTTGTGGCTGGTTCTGACCAGCACAGGCCTGTCCACCCCTTGTCCCCCCGCGTCAACCCCTTTACGTCCCTCCCTTCGTCTCGATTAGCCAAGTTGCATAAAAATGAGTTGTTAAACAATATCCAATGAAATCAACCTGTAACTACATTAGTACCTATTTTTTCGAACAATATAATAATTAAGTTTTGATTAAATTGTAACAGTGAGTTTCCGAGTTCTTTGCCCCCTATTTCTCTTTAAGGTTTCTTGGTTCTCCCTATCCTCCCCCCCTCCCTAACTTCCGTCATCGCCGGAGGGGAACAAAACCAAGTGGCGCCCTTTAAGTTCGCGGTCAGCAATCCGGTAACTCTTTTGATAACAGTTATCCTATAAGGAGGATTCCTGTTTGCTCGTCTGACTGACACCACAGTTACGTATAAAGTTAGAAAAGAATATAATCTTCAAACACACTGTAAACTCATTTAATATACTTACAATATCACAGGCGGCAAAATATGTCCTAGCCGGTTGAAGCGCCCTAGTTTCTCACCACGTTGTCTAGGGTTTTTCTTATTTATCTTATTCTTATCATCAGTGCTGGCCCCCTTAGTGATCCAAACGCTCTCCGCCGTGTTTGCCGTGCGGTGCGACCCGTGTCGGTGGAAAGGGGGATCCTGGCTGCTGAGAGAAGTGCAACCTGATGGCTTGTATGGACCAAACTCAGCTTTGGCCGCCAGCTTCATCTAACGGGTGGTACAGGTTTAGCCCGCCTGTATCATCGCAAGTGTCGACTATTTTGTTTGCAACACATTGGGTTCGCATAATTGCTATATCAATTGTCGTAATCCCTGACGCGTTTTCGACGTCCCCATTTGAGGGTCCATGGAGCCCGTCACCCGCGCAGGTAACCGTTGAGCACAACCCACTCCTATAGTCCATGAGCCAGCTAATCCAAACCCTCCCCCCCCCCGGGGCGGAAGGTTTGAAAGTGTTTCGAGAAGCTATTTATATTACATTTTAAATTTTCACTTGTTAGCCATCATGACTTTGGGGGGGGGGGTGTACCCACCAGGGGTGACCAAACATTTTTGTCCCAAAACAAAAAATATTTATTTAGAGCCAACTATACCCCAAATGGTCTAGTTTTTCTTCATAATTTAATTTCAATTAAATATTTCGAATTTAGAAATTAACTTTATGGAGATATCATTACTATATCCGGAGATAGCACCCTATGCTGTTTTGGACAACATGAAAATTTTTCGTTCCTTTAGGGCATGTGACTATTCAAATGAAGGTCTTGATAGTAGATGAAAAATATGTAATTTTATGCATATGTTAATAATGCATTTTGGGTCAAATTTGTCAAAAAACTCTCAAAAAAACCTCGCTGTGGGAAGCCCCCATGCCGTAATCTAAAATAATGGTCACACCTTTTTGATTTTTTGTTTATATTTAGTTTGAATAAATATAATTAGCATAGTTTTTATGTATTTCGATCAAAAACTATGTATTTTTTTAAATTTAAATTGTTTAAAAGTTCCGAAAATTTGTTTTATTTATGCAACTACAGAAAAAATTGCATGTTTTCCCGACTTTTTTTTCGTTGAAATATTCTATATAAGTGTTCTGTATAATAGGATAAATTATAATTCATTAACTGAATCATTTAGTCTTAAAGAGGCAATCGGTATTGAAGCAAAGGTAACATATTAAGCTGGCTACCAATATAGGTAAAATTTGCCTGAACAAATCCGTGCAATACAAATTAAATTTACAAAAATCTCCCAAAGTTAATAGTTTCTATTACTTTTGAATATGTTAAAAGTGAGATGCTATTTTTATCATCAATAAATTTCAACTAATTGATGTATATAATAATACATATAGCTCAAAGGACCAGTTATTATATACTACTTGGCATATTTTGTTGTGTAATTCGTAGCAACTTTAAAAAATTTGCTCATAAGCAGGTTTATTATATACAAAATTTTTTTACTGACAACTTTTTTAGAAACCGCGCTGTCCAAATAAATGATGTTATTATATTATTATTTACCATATTTTTTGCTTAGTGTTAATTGGCCATAAAACATTAGTAGTCCGTTGTATCGAATTATCATTTAACTCGGGTACTAATTAACGCCCACTGGGGACCCTGCATCAGAACTGATAATAATCACCTCAAAAAGGAATAAGATGTGGGTTTTTTTTATTTTTTAACGTCTCATATTCAGTTAAAAAACTGATTTACAATAATATGTGGGTGTGTGCTTACGCACATTTATGCAGATATCTAAGGAGAAATAGTTAGGCGAGGCGACAGTAGACACAGATTGCTTCTATTGATAGTTAGCTTCGTTTTATCATTCAAATTATCAAATTGTGCACATTTATATAATTTATCTATATATTTTTGTATAAAATGTTTTTTATTTCGTTAAATATTTTACCCCGCTTTGGCTTCTATTTTGGGCACATAGTAGGGTTTCTCAACAAAACTCATTTAGGGTTATTCGGTTACAAGTTGACATCACAGAATACCATGCAATAAGCCATTATGCATGTACCATTACATTGTTATTAAAAGTGTGGGCATTAATGCTACCTACCACTGGTATTTATCATTACAAGACTTGTAAACGACAAGTTTAATAAATATAGGGTTTCATCTTAGTTGATCACCTAGTATAATTTAAACTTTATACAATATTTTTATGTCTAGTAATATGATTTACATAATTTCTCATGTTCTTTAATCTTATTCAATGCTAATATGCAGCATTTTAAACTATTTTAAAAATAAAAATAAATTCCTGTTTTATATTCAAATACAATCAACTTGAAATCCCATCGTGGGTGTACCCACCAACATATTGAAAGTAAACAAGCCACATCTAAAGCATAGCAGCTATAGTGATTATTATTATACATTTGTTCTTGTTACACCAACCAAAGTGGATCAATTCGGTCATAAATGGCATTCAATTTTAAAGCTGCGTGATTTAAAATATAGATTTGTTTGTCATCGTTTGTACAACCCTACAAAGTTAAATCATTAATTTATTAGACCACAAGTCGATAGGGTACAAAGCAAAATGTCCCAAAGTTTGGTTCATTTACAAGCAAAATTAGTAATTTATTATTGTTTACGGCTAACGCGGTGAAATCAATTTACTTCTGGTGGGTATACCCCCCAAGTTAAGGCAGCTTACAAGCTTAAATATAAACTCAATGCAGAAAAGTATCTAAATTACCTTTAGACCTTCCGCCCCGCGACGGGGAGTTTTACGAAGACCGCTTTACATCGAAATTTAATATTTTTCACTTTTACGTGGGTTTCTTTGGTCGCCCCTGGTGGTAACACCCACTAAAACCATGACGGATAACAAGTGGAAATCAAAAGTCAATACATCAAAGTACCTAAAACCACCCTCAGACCTTCTGGTCCAGTTGTAGGGAAGGTTTAGGAAATTTCATTTATGATATAAATCGACAGATATGTATTTTTACGGTGGGTACTTCAGTCATCCCTGGTGGGTACACCCATCTAAACCATTTTATCTTACAAGCATAAACTAACACTAATATATTAAAGTACCTAAAACCACCCTCATACCTTCCGCCCTGCGTAGGGGCAGGGGAAAGACCCCTTTGCAACCGAAATGTATTATTTTTCATTTTTAAAGTAAGTATTCTGGTCACCCCTGGTGGGTACACCCACCAAAACCGTGACGAATAACAAGCAGAAATCAAAAGTCGATATATAGAAGTACCTTAAACCACCCTTAGACCTTCGGCCTAGGTATGTGGCAGGTTTAGGAAAGTCCATTTACGATAGAAATTGAAAATTCTTTATTTTTTCGGTAGGTACTTAGGTCATCCTTAGTAGGAACACCCACCCAAACCATGATATCTTGCAAACTAAACTCAAATTAAAACATATTTAAGGGCGTCAAACCACCCTTAGACCTTCCGCTCTGCGTAGGGGGGAGGATTGTGTAGGCCCCATTACCACCGAAATTTTTTATTTTTTTATTTTTACAGTGGGTACTTTGGTCACCCCTGGTGGGTACACCCACCAAAACCGTGATGGCTAACAAGCGGAAATCGAAAGTCAATATATAAAAGTACCTAAAACCCCCTTAGACCTTCCGCCCTGCGTAGGGGGTGGTTTGTGAAGGCCCCATTACCACCGAAAATAATTATTTTTTAATTTTTACAGTGGGTACTTTGGTCACCCCTGGTGGGTACACCCACCAAAACCGTGATGGATTACAAGCGGAAATCGAAAGTCAATATAAGAAAGTACCTAAAACCACCCTTAGACCTTCCGCTCTGCATCAGGGGAGGTTTGTGAGTGCCCCATTACCACCGAAAATGATTATTTTTTATTTTTACAGTGGGTACTTTGGTCACCCCTGGTGGGTACACCCACCAAAACCGTGATGGCTAACAAGCGGAAATCGAAAGTCAATATATAAAAGTACCTTAAACCACCCTCAGACCTTCCGCCCCGGGGGGGGGGAGGTATACCTACAGTTGGCTCAAAGTCTACTAGTGTCCGCTTATGTATTCGTGGTGGTGTCATCGACTAGACGCAATATCCAATCAATCGACGTCCCTGCATCCTCAAAGTCACTCATTTTTCGAGCCGCTGAGCGTGAATACAACAAACTTGACTGGCGGGGAACAAGGTCACCGCCTGAATGCACGGCAAGCCTGCTATTACGTCGCGGGTGCCGTCTTGTAGGGGGTGTAGGCGAGGGGAAGGCGAGGGGAGGGTGGGGGCTAGACTATCCCAGCCATCCCAACACTGCGACCACAGGCTTCCTTCCACACAATTTGGAAATACGGGAAAAGTGGTTCCCGGGTCGAGTTGATACGGGAAGCGGGAAATGACTGGAAAATACGGGAATTCCCGGGAAATACGGGAGACTTGGCAACCCTAATGGAGGGTGGGGAGCGCAGAAGACGAAGCAAACTTTCTTCTATGGCTAATAAAAATTTATCTAAAGGAATTAACTCTAAAAAGCTCAAAGAAGCATCATCAGATGAGGAAGTGCAGGTGGATGACAACCATAGTATGTCTGTCACTCCCCTGTACCTTGTAGTCAAACCATCAGGGAGAACTTTTTCCAAAGTGAATCCCTTGTTAATTGAAAAGACTTTAGAAGACATGTTGGGGGCTTTGCCCTCTGTAAAAAAGTTGCGTGATGGATCCTTGTTGATCCATTGCGCAACCGAGAAACAATCAAAAATGTTACTGGGAGTGAAAACACTCTGCTCTCTGCCGGTTTCAGTTGATGGACATCACTCTCTTAACGTATGTAAGGGAGTGGTATCGTGTTTTGACTTATTGAATTGTTCGGAACAAGAAATAAAGGAATACCTCGCCAATCACAAAGTTGTTGAAGTGACCAGGATTCAGAGTAGGAAAAACGGATCACTTGCTCCGACTCCTGCACTGATACTATCATTTGCCCTACCTCAGCTACCTACCGATGTCAAAATTGCTTTCTACCGTCTAAAAGTCCGTCCATATATACCAAACCCACTCCGTTGTTTCAAGTGTCAGCGCCTCGGCCACACACAGGCCAGATGCACATCAGAAGAAATTTGTCCAAATTGTAGTTTGCCGGCTCACTCCCCTCCTTGTCAGGAGAAGCCGTGCTGTGTAAATTGCAAGGGCCCACATTCTGCTCGATTACGCACATGCCCAATGTGTTGATACGTTCAGTTAGTTTAAGTGCACTTTAGGCACTCCACGTCATGTTCTCTACTCACCATTTAGTAATTGACATTCAGTTCTTCATGAAGAAACTTCATGCGAGAGGCTACAAAATCATGTTCTGCTGGGTCCCTGGTCATGTAGGTATCTCTGGAAACGAGGAGGCTGACTTGGAAGCCAAAGCTCAGATTGGGTCGAGCGTTAAGCGGGCGACTTTGATTCGGGAGGTCTTGGGTTCAAATCCCGTCGAGACATCCTGAATGAAGGTTTTTCCGAGGTTTTCAGCTGCACAGAAGCTGCACAGAAATCTTATCAATCAGTTTCCTTGCTACCTCTCAGTCAAACTTCCACTCTTCTTGCTCACGCAGACCCATCATAATTTGCTGCTACGCCCACAATAGACCCTAACCAATTACTATCTATTCAGACAATATAACTAGGCAAGGCCATATAATACTTTAGATGTCCTATCTAAGAAAGTGGACCGTACACAAAGTACTAAGCAACTATAGCAAATGTTCACCTCTTTGAATACTGAGTGCAATGCTCGTCCAGTTAGGTTGTTGATTATATTACCTTCAAGTAGAGTTGTGTTATTAACTGATGAACAAACATCGTTTTCACCTTCTCGCGGTTTGGCCCGTGAATAGGGGAGTTTCACTCCCTGAAACTAATGGCGAGCTCTGAGTCGTCGTCGGGGAACCCCTTCCCTTTGACTACCTCCCCGACGGCGACGACAAAGACAACACGGACGGATGATGACACAGATGGAGACGACCACGACGTGGGGGAACCCCTGCCCTACCCATATGCTTGTGGCTGGTTCTGACCAGCACAGGCCTGTCCACCCCTTGTCCCCTCGCGTCATCCCTTACGTCCCTCCCTTCATCTCGATTAGCCAAGTTGCATAAATATGAGACGTAAAAGCAATATTCAATCAATGTATCACTATCATCATTGTCTCTGAGCCATTCTACAATTTCTATGCATTCTGCTACGTCATTTGTTGATGGTTCTGATTTTTTAAATTTGGAAAATGTAAATATAATGATGATCATCATTGTTATTGTTTTTCCCTTCATGCTTTTCACAAACTGACTAAGTGGTATACGCTTCAGAGCTTGTACAGCCGGAATTGCACTAAGATGGTGTGATAATGTCTACGTAACTTTGAGACGAGGTCTTCTAAGCAATCCTGGTTAGCAGTTAGTAAATACTCTAACCCTTCTTTGAATTATTGTTGACCAAGATTAATACTGCTGGTGGTTGTTGGTCTTATGCCTGTTTGGACTGGCTTCAACTTTCCTTCACTAAACGTTATAGTTTTAATGATTTTGCCATCAAATTCCAACTCGCAACCTCCTCGTGGTTTAGCCCATGATTAGGAAAGTTTTTCTCCCTGAAACTAATGGCGAGCTCTGGGTCGTCGTCGGGGAACTTTCCCCTCCCCTTTGACTACCTCCCCGACGGTGACGACAATGACAACACGGACGGATGATGACACAGGCGGAGACGACCACGACGTGGGGAAACCCCTGCCCTCCCCATACGCTTGTGGCTTGTTCTGACCAGTACAGGCCTGTCCACCCCTTGTCCCCCCGCGTCATCCCTAACGTCCCTCTCTTCGGCTCGATTAGCCAAAGTGCATAAATATGAGACGTTAAGCAATATCCAATCAAATCAAATCAACTAATGCACATCGATTTCTCTTTCAATAATGTGTGTTACAATTATCTTAAACATTCACTTTCAACGATCTATGATGAATGGCGAACAACCGGCTCTGATACTGATACCAGGCCTACCCGTGATGTTTTAGTGAGACTTGTGCAGAACATAAATTTGGTTTGTTTTAATTTTAAGCTCTTTCTTGTTATTTGAGTCGGTAATTACGTTATAACATTCTGATGCAATAACTAATTAAAAACGATATTGCTCGATGTTTTTAAATGGACTGTAGCGTACATGTGCCACCTTACCAAGTCCCAGACAACACAGGAACAGCGCGCGCATCGTGTAGCGACCAACGTCCTCACACGTTAACCAATCCTGGCCATGCACTCAGCAGACAGCAGCTGCTGCTTACGCCTCGTTCTCTTCCAGGTCCCAGTCGGTCTGTTGTTCTTGTTTGAGGAAGACGTGTTTTGTCTTCGCTCTTCATTCTGTTCTTTTTCTGCGCTGACAGTACCAGAAGCCGGCTTCTGTTACTGAAGAATGTGTTGTATTCGCTGTTATTCACTCGCATCGTTCTGTTTTGTGTATGTTTACTGCAGTAGGTTGTTTGTTTTGTCCAGATTGAATAGTTTTATTTGCTTATTTTCTCTCTTGCTAATCCAATCAAACAATCTAAAAGCGCCATAAAAATACTTTTAAAATATTCCTCTATTGCTGTTTTGTTTTTGCTGTTATTCTCTCACATGACATGAAATTGTTCGTTGTCCAAGTGTTGAGCTATGTATGTTCCACTGCTACAGACTGTGCGGTATGGTTTATGTCTGGCAAGTGTTTCGTAGAGGAACTTTCCCCTTCCCTTTGACTACCTCCCCGACGGCGACGACAATGACAACAAGGACGGATGACACAGACGGAGACGAAAACGCCGTGGGGGAACCTATGCCCTCCCCTTACGCTTGTGGCTTGTTCTGACCAGCACGGGCCTGTCCTACCCTTGTCCCCCCACGTCATCCCTAACGTCCCTCCCTTCGTCTCGATTAGCCAAGTTGCATAAATATGAGACGTTAAGGAATATCCAATCCAATCCAAAGCACGGCAGCCTGGATCTCTTCACGTCGCTCCTCTAGCGGTGAAAAAGTGGTTCTGGCTCGTTTAAGAATCGGGCACACATACCTCACTCATGGATATCTTCAAGGAGGTGAAGACCCTCCCATTTGTGATGAGTGTGGCCAAGTTTCTACTATAAAACACGTTTAAGAAACCTGTACAAAATAAAGTAGAGATAGAAAACATTGTAAATTAAAACCTTCCCTCAAATAAATTTTAGCAGACAACTCCACGACAAGCGCTAACGTTATAAATTTCTGACGTAAAGTAAACCTTTGAAATTCATATTTATTAAGCATTTAGAAAATTCGATTGGCACTGATAACTTAAGTGTTTTGTGCCCTAAAACCCTAATAACTAACAAACTAAAAAAAGGATAATAATATAATCAAGAAACACAAAGTAAAAGTGTGCGTTAAAGAGTGCGCACCCCCGTAAAACCTGGTCTTCACTTGATATCAGACCAGACGCCATTTTATAATGCACGTTCACAGGACCACAGTTCACCTGGGCAGACGTGTTTTGGTTGTTGGGAGATTGTTTGTTATTTCGATACCCAACTATTGTGAAATATTACTGCATAGGTACGCGTGATAAGAACAATATCGCCTGTGGTGTGAGCTCGTCTCAGATCACATTAACAAGATTAAAATCTAGTTTCTGTACTGATGTGTCTGGGATCCCGCGTCTCCTGTGGCTGGGTCTGGCCAGCACAGGTGTGTCCCAGTCGACTCAGTGGGTTCATTCTATGTTTTACTTTTATAACAACATTGTGTCAACAATCAGGACGTCACCCTCTTATTGTGATTGGATTAGTCCTGGGAAGGTGGTTACATTATGGTTTAAACTTTCTACCCAAGGTAACTTTAAGAAGATCATGCCATCAAATTCCAACTCGCAACCTTCTCGTAGTTTGGCCCGTGAATAGGGGAGTTTTTCTCCCTGAAACTAATGGCGAGCTCTGGGTCGTCGTCGGGGAACCCCTTCCCTTTGACTACCTCCCCGACGGCGACGACAAAGACAACACGGACGGATGATGACACAGATGGAGACGACCACGACGTGGGGAAACCCCTGCCCTCCCCATACGCTTGTGGCTGGTGCTGACCAGCACAGGCTTGTCCACCCCTTGTCCCCCCGCGTCATCCCTTACGTCCCTCCCTTCGTCTTCAAATTCCAACGCGACACCTTCTCGCGGTTTGGCCCGTGAATAGGGGAGTTTTACTCCCTGAAACTAATGGCGAGCTCTGGGTCGTCGTCGGGGAACCCCTTCCCTTTGACTACCTCCCCGACGGCGACGACAAAGACAACACGGACGGAGACGACCACGACGTGGGGATACCCCTGCCCTCCCCATATGCTTGTGGCTGGTTCTGACCAGCACAGGCCTGTCCACTCCTTGTCCCCCCGCGTCCTCCCTTACGTCCCTCCCTTCGTCACGATTAGCCTAGTTGCACAAATATGAGTCGTTAAGCAATATCCAATCAAAATCTTGTACATTTATTTCCTACATTGCTTCCTTGTTCTCTTTGCTCTATAAAAAACTAATAATTACAGTCCACTTAAAAAATCGGTATCGGCATCTCGGCCTAAACACATTCTAATAAATAACTTTTGTTTTGCTATAACTATCATCCTTTTATTTTGTTATATATACACTTAGAAAATCATCTTATCATCAAACACACCATTATCTCATCTCATCAACTTTTATTATCACAGGCGGCGCAATAAGACCTAACCGGTTAAAGCGCCCTAGTTTCTCACGTCGTCGTTTTTTGTTAGCTTCCCCTTTGCCGTTGGCCGGATGATGACACAGACGGAGACGACCACGACGTGGGGGAACCCTTGCCCTCCCCATATGCTTGTGCCTGGTACTGACCAGCACAGGCCTGTCCACCCCTTGTCCCCTTGCGTCATCCCTTACGTCCGTCCCTTCGTCTCGATTAGCCAAGTTGCATAAATATGAGACGTTAAGCAATATCCAATCAATCGATTATCCAAGTTGCATAAATATGAGTCGTTAAGCAATATCCAATGAGTCTGTGATTTTCACTCCCTGAAACTAATGGCGAGCTCTGGGTCGTCGTCGGGCAACCTCTTCCCTTTGACTACCTCCCCGACGGCGACGACAAAGACAACACGGACGGATGATGACACAGACGGAGACGACCACGACGTGGGGAAACCCCTGCCCTCCCCATATGCTTGTGGCTGGTTCTGACCAGCACAGGCCTGTCCACTCCTTGTCCCCCCGCGTCCTCCCTTACGTCCCCCCCTTCGTCTCGATTGGCCTAGTTGCATAAATATGAGACGTAAAGCAATATCCAATCAAAATCTTGTACATTTATTTCCTACATTTCTTCCTTGTTCTCTTTGCTCTATAAAAAACTAATTACAGTCCACTTAAAAAATCGGTATAGGCATCTCGGCCTAAACACATTCTAATAAATAACTTTTGTTTTGCTATAACTATCATCCTTTTATTTTGTTATACACTTAGAAAATCATCTTATCATCAAACACACCATTATCTCATCTCATCAACTTTTATTATCACAGGCGGCGCAATAAGACCTAACCGGTTAAAGCGCCCTAGTTTATCACGTCGTCGTTTTTTGTTAGCTTCTCCTTTGTCGTTGGCCGGATGATGACACAGACGGAGACGACCACGACGTGGGGGAACCCTTGCCCTCCCCATATGCTTGTGCCTGGTACTGACCAGCACAGGCCTGTCCACCCCTTGTCCCACCGCGTCACATCTTACGTCCCTCCCTTTCGTCTCGATTAGCCAAATTGCATAAATATGAGACGTAAAGCAATAGCCAATCAATAAAAAAAAATTGCCTTTGGACTACCTCCCCGACGGCGACGACAATGACAACACGGACGGATGATGACACAGACGGCCTTTTAAATTCCAACTCGACACCTTCTCGCGGTTTTGGCCCGTGAATAGGGGAGTTTCACTCCCTGAAACTAATGGCGAGCTCTGGGTCGTCGTCGGGGAACCCCTTCCCTTTGACTACCTCCCCGACGGCGACGACAAAGACAACACGGAAGGATGATGACACAGACGGAGACGACCACGACGTGGGGAAACCCCTGCCCTCCCCATATGCTTGTGGCTGGTTCTGACCAGCACAGGCCTGTCCACTCCTTGTCCCCCCGCGTCCTCCCTTACGTCCCCCCCTTCGTCTCGATTGGCCTAGTTGCATAAATATGAGACGTAAAGCAATATCCAATCAAAATCTTGTACATTTATTTCCTACATTTCTTCCTTGTTCTCTTTGCTCTATAAAAAACTAATTACAGTCCACTTAAAAAATCGGTATAGGCATCTCGGCCTAAACACATTCTAATAAATAACTTTTGTTTTGCTATAACTATCATCCTTTTATTTTGTTATACACTTAGAAAATAATCTTATCATCAAACACACCATTATCTCATCTCATCAACTTTTATTATCACAGGCGGCGCAATAAGACCTAACCGGTTAAAGCGCCCTAGTTTCTCACGTCGTCGTTGTTTTTAGCTTCCCCTTTGTCGTTGGCCGGATGATGACACAGACGGAGACGACCACGACGTGGGGGAACCCTTGCCCTCCCCATATGCTTGTGCCTGGTACTGACCAGCACAGGCCTGTCCACCCCTTGTCCCACCGCGTCACATCTTACGTCCCTCCCTTTCGTCTCGATTAGCCAAATTGCATAAATATGAGACGTAAAGCAATATCCAATCAATAAAAAAAATTGCCTTGGACTACCTCCCCGACGGCGACGACAAAGACAACACGGAAGGATGATGACACAGACGGAGACGACCACGACTTGGGGGAACCCCTGCCCTCCCCATATGCTTGTGGCTGGTTTTGACCAGCACAGGCCTGTCCACCCCTTGTCCCTCCGCGTCGTCCTTTACGTCCCTTCCTTCGTCTCGATTAGCCAAGTTGCATAAATATGAGACTTTAAGCAATATCCAATCAATCAATTCATCTGATGCTGATTGCTGAACTCTTCAAAATTTGACACTTGTTGCGAGCAACTGGCTACACCTCCGATTTTAACTGATGTTCAGTTCCTCCCTAGGGTCAGGATACAAGTAAGTCTCACACTTACCTCTGAACAATGAGTGCAGAGAACCTGCCATGTACTAAGCGGAGAACGTTCGGGGAAGACCTCCGACAAACACTGTCGTCTTGGGCTCAGAATAGAACTCGGTATCCTTCAGCATCCACGGGACAATCTGCCGCAAAGAAAAGGTTGGGCAAGTACAACTATCATGTGGTATTGGTGGATGGAATCTGTAAAAATTTTTTTCTCAGACGTTACCCTTGGAAAGTTAACCGAAATAACTGATTTACAAATTTAATGTCTTGCCAACAGATGAGAATATTTTTGACACTCAAAAACGTTATATTTAAAAGAAGACTGTCATCACTTCTAGCGAATTTATATTTACCATTGTAAAATGACTTTCTTCCAAGTATCAATTATGGTCTCTTCCAAACGGGTACGGGCCATCAAATATCCAATCAATCAATCACGACGTCAAAACCCCCCATGTCCTCCCCCTACCTCTTCAAGCATAAGCCCCTCCTTCCCATAACCCTCTCGGATAGAGTGGCCCATAATGACCTGGCGGTTAATCGCTCCCGTGAACCTAACGCAAGGCCGGTCACCTGTAATCCTGTCAAATAAGATCGTATTTGACTCTTGGAGGAAAAAATTACGATGTCGCTGAATTTTTGCAAAGACCTTCCTTATATAATACTAATCAACATACTAAAACTCCCTACAATCGGACTGGAGCGTCGGCCGCCATATTGGAAAATGGCGTCCAAAAGGGTGTTTGTTATCAAATATCCCCAAATTGGTTTGAGATAGACAAAATATCTCAATTGCAAAAATATTCCACATTTAATTCCCTACAAAACAGGTATCCTCTATAGTTTTGGTAGGGGCAACGGTTACGTCACAAATTCCTGGTTTAAATGTTGCTCATTGGAGTACCAGCTTATTTCCAAATTTTCACGCCCAGCATCAAACAATGCCCGGTAAATCCGTAAGAAATCGATTTAAATACAAATGGACTTTTGTACGGGGTTCATGAAAGCTTCTATTAGTATTTTAAAAAATCAGGTCTGCGAAATCGAATTTTGCATTTATTCGGAATTAGGGTTTTTCCATTGTTGGCATTTCCTCAAAATTGCCCTTTTTTGACTGTCCATTATTAAGCACTAAAAAGCATTGGAGGAAAAATTCTTCCGACGCACATTGAAATGACTCAAATAATGATCCGATTACAATCAAAGTTGAAATCCAATAAGGCTGCTAATTCCTAATATCCACAACATCAAAGTGAATTATGTAACAAAAAGAGTGTAAAATCAGCACGAAAACAGTATTCATATTGTGAATATTAGGAATTAGCAGCCATATTGGATTTAAATTTTGGTTGTAATCAGATCATTATTTAAGTCATTTCAATGTGCCTAGAAATAATTTTTCCTCCAATGCTATTTAGTGCTTAATAATGGACAGTAAAATATGGCATTTTTTAGGAAATGCCAACAATGGAAAAACCCAAATTCAGGGTAAATGCAAAATCCGATTTCGCAGAACTGATTTTTTAAAATATTAATGGAAGCTTTCATGAACTTCGTACAAAAGTCCTTCTGTATATAAATCGATTCCTTACGGATTTACCGGGCATTGTTTGATGCTGGGCGTGAAAATTTGGAAATAAGCTGGTACTCCAATAAGCATCATATAAACCACGATTTTGTGACGGAACCGTTGCCCCTACCAAAACTATAGAAGACACCTGTTTTGTAAAGAATTAAATGAAGAATATTTCTGCCTTTGAGATATTTTGTCTATCTCAAACAAATTTGGAGATATTCGATAACAAACACTTTTTGGCCGCCATTTTCCAATATGGCGGCCGAAGCTCCAGTCCGATTGTAGGGGAGTTTTAGTATGTTGATAAGTATCATTTAAGGAAGGTCTCTGCAAAAATTTAGCGACATCGCAATTTTTTCCTCCAAAAATTCTTATTTGACAGGATTACTGATTTATTTGAGTAAAATTTACGTTTTGTTGTCTGTACAAAATGTTTAATCAATATGTTCGATATAGTTATTTTTTTTTTATTGTTGATAAGTTTCAAATTCTTCGTTTGATGTACATGTACAATGTACATCACACCTGATGCGACGCTAAATGAAGTAGTTAATATATTATCTCATTGGCAATACTAAAATAATTGGCCATTAATTAAAATTGCTGTTGGTATAAGCAAGCTACACCTATACTGTAATAACCTTGTGTTACCTTACCTCGTCTGGAAAGCCAGAAATAAGAATAGAATTGCAACTAATTTCGGCTATTTCCGTTAACGATAATCAAAACATGTTTTTGCCAGAAGTATACTCCTCGTCAAGCGGATTCTCAGACATGTGAAAAACGAGCGGGTCGTCGGTGGTCAGCGTTACCATGTGTCCTTTATTGACAAAAGATTTCAGAGGATGCAAGTCCTTGTCAAAGTAGAGCCAGCTACTGCTTGTTATTGAAGCTGACATGCCAATCCCGTCGATGAGTACATAAACCCAAGTCCAGGCTCCTTAAACAAATAAACATCAATGTCGACTAATATTATACACTTTTGATGAATACAAAGTGAAACAGACAATATCTAAAAATACATATTTTGTGTGTGACCAATACACATACATTTGCACTAAACAAAAATAAAATCATCGGCTTACGTGTCGTCTAGCCGAATTTGCTAACCTTTCTTCGCGCGCGCTTCACATGCTTACCATGCGCCACAGTATGCGCGCGCATCACATAATGTCTGCCGCGCAGTTCAAATAAATAGTTAACCCTAGTAAAAAAGTGAGTCATTATAATATTAAATAAATAATATTCATAAGAGTGGTCGTGAGGAAATAAAATAACAAACCTACTAAACCTTTTACGTTTCTATTTAAAATATAAAGTACTTTCACCAGGAAAAGTTTTTTAATTTTTATAAAAAAATAACCAAATACACCTTTCACGTTTCTATTTATAATTAAATGTATTTTTACCCGAAAAGGAGTTTTATTAATTAGTATTTAAAAATAAACAAAAAAACTTGAAAACCTTTAACGTTTCTATTTAAAACATAATGGACATTCACCCTAATAGGAAAAAAAACACCTTGAAGATTTGAATCGACGAACCCCCGCATAGAAACAACATCCGTTACCATATATATTAATGAAACTTTTAGTGCAGGTGAGGTTAATAATGTAATGAAATATGTAGACTATACACTGCACTTGTAAATAAAGAAAACAACTTTGTAACGATATTTCGAAGACTATTCAGTCCTCTTCAACTGGTTTAATGACTTTTAAACAGTAAGAAAAACAAAATTCAAAATTGTTTTTAACAAATACATAAACAAATACCTACTGCCATTCAATTTCACAAGAAAAAACTCATGACTACCATCTTATAAAAATGAAAACATTTATGTTACCAACTAGCAAATAAGATAAAAACATAAAAAAAACACCTTTATAAGCTATGACTGGCTCTGGCTTGGAACAAAACCTTTCCAGATAGAAGGAAAGTCAATACTTGGAGTACTAATGATGTTGTTCTTTACAGCCATAAAGGCAGCCTCTTTTAACCGACGTTTATGCAAATTAGTTTCATGGAGAATGATAGAAGAGTCGTTCCAATTCACATAATGATGGTTCTCATAAACGTGTTCTGCTAGTCTTGAGGAACAAACTTTGTGTTGTGCTACATTAGTCTTATGTTCTTTTATCCTGACCTCCAATGGTCTCTTGGTCTCACCAATGTAAATGTCACCACATTGACATGGTATCGAGTAGACCGCATTCTTGGACGATTGAGCATCATTCTTGGGCTTAGTTTTTGTTAGAATGCTTCTGATAGTATTAGGTGATTAGGTGATAGTTACAGTCAACTATGACTGTTAAAGTAACGCCGTCCTTTCGGATGGAACGTTACGCCGATGGTCCCATTTGTACTTTTCGAAAGGAGTAGGCTACGTACGTAAGCTGTGCTAAAGAGGGGAAATTTGCTTAATTTGTTTGGGTCCATGAAATGTTTAGCAAATGTACCAAGTCTTAGGTCTGCGAACTCCATGTACCAATTCAAACCATCTCTCTATATGTGCATCATAGTCTTACAACGTGAGATGTAGTCAGCCTGTTACTATCAATGTTACGTAGGCTCTGCACGCCTCGCACAAGGGTGTTATGTGCTTGCCCTGTCTCGCTGTGGTGACAACCACTCACATCTTCGACTATTACGTTTAGCACTTCAAGGTTCGAACTTGTGTAGACTCAGGAAGCTCTGGGCCTGCGATTATCCACTTTCGCAAAGCGTCCGGCTGTTCGGTTAGTACCAACATCCCTGCATAAAACTAAATTAATAAAGTCAGGGCAGTAAACTAGAAACTAAATCAGATCTTTTCGCCTACTGATAACTTACTAATCTGCATAACCTTAAATAAGGGCTTTAAATGCCTCTTGAGTTGGGTAAAATTCTATAGCTGAACATAGTCGTACATTTTTTTAAACCAAGAGGCCATCTGCTAACTGCATCAGCAAATCAGGGTGTTTATAATTGAGATTGATCATGTCTCAGTCATGCAATGCTAACCATATAGAATAGTTCATATCTATGGCAGAAATCCCAGTACAAGTCGTCTCAACGATTTGATGTACAATGAGAAATCTCCTGTGCGTGTTGCAAGAACGAATTGTAGCTTATTTTCTAAATTTCTCATCCAAAGTTATCTATTCAACAAAATTTAATTCAAATCATAAACATTTCTTTAATTATTTATTTTCATCCATATACATAACTTTTGTTTTGCTATTACTTTCATCATCATTTTATTGGGGTATTTATACACTTAGAAAACTATAAAATCATCAAACACGATCCAAAGAAACTAATGGCGAGCTCTGGGTCGTCGTTCGTCGGGGAACCCCTTCCCTTTGACTACCTCCCCGACAGCGACGTCAATGACAACACGTACGGATGATGACACAGACGGAGACGACCACGACGTGGGGGAACCCCTGCCCTCCCCATATGCTTGTGGCTGGTTCTGACCAGCACAGGCCTGTCCACCCCTTGTCCCCCCACGTCAACACTTACGTCCCTCCCTTCGTCTCAAATAGCCAAGTTGCATAAATATGAGACTTTAAACAATATCCAACCAATACCATTAACTCATCTCATCAATTTTCATTATCACAAGCGCCGCAATATAACCTAACCGGTTGAAGCGCCCTAGTTTCTCACTTCGTCGTCGTTTAATGAAACACACTGGTGGTATGCTTACCCGAGTCAACCCTGGGATGGCCCTAGCTGTTAGCGATGAGAAAAAATACCCTCCATGTATCCTAATGATTTGGGTGTCCTCCATTCTGTGTTTCTTAGCAAATAAAGCACCTCACGTACTACTTCATACTCGGATTGCGTCTTCTTGAAAAAATGCATGTTGGTACTCACTTCGACTAATACTGTATTAACGCGATATAGACGATTGGTATAATACAGCAAATTTAAAAAATTAATAGCAAATTAACAAATTTAACCTCGTGCTTTTGAAGAAGAACTTAGATTATGAAGAGTTATTAAGTAAGAATTAACTTATGCCTAGTTACCAGTACGGCTATAGTGGTGTGATTCCATTTGAAATATCGAACTTACAATTTAATTTACTCAATCAACTTACAAAAAACATTAGAAAAAATTCATTACCTTACAGGCAAAGGCAGGGCCTAACACGACCTACCTGCGTTTACGCACCCTTTATTCTCACGCCTTTACCGAGTACAACTTATTCCATACATCTTGTGATCTGGTAATGTTGCTTGTGCGACTGCTTATTATTTGTCTCCTTTAGTTTCCACAGATATTAGTATAACCCTCTTACCTAGGGTTGGCTGAGGAACTACAAGCACACTGGGATTATTGAATTGTATTGTTGTTGGATTAGCGTAGCGAGCGTAGCGAGCGAAGCGAAGATTCCATTTCACTACACTGGAGAAAAAAATCCGGAATGTTTTTTTTTCTTTTCTTTTCTTTTCTTTTTTTTGTATTTTTGTCTGTTTGTTAACACGATTCCGGCTTAAATGATACTCCAATTGCGATGAAATTTTATGGAGACCTTCGAAATCTCTGAACTAGAACTGCACTGTACGAAAAATTGATCAAAAAATTATTTCTCTTGAAAATCGCAATTTTTCGATTTTTTTGGTTTTTCTTTTTTTGTTTTTGTTTGTATTTTTGTGTGTTTGTTAACACGATTCCGGCTAAACCGATACTCCGATTTCAATGAAATTTTCTGGAGACCTTTGAAATCTTTGAACTTAGAACTGCCACCTTTTTGAGCGCAATCGAATTTTTTTTTTCTCAAAAAAATCGCAATTTTACGATTTTGTTTCGTTTTTCTTGTTTTTTCTGTTTGTATTTTTGTGTGTTTGTTAACACGATTCCGGCTAAACCGATACTCTTATTGCGATGAAATTTTCTAGAGACCTTTGAAATCTTTTAACTTAAAACTGCCACGTTTTTGGGTACAATCGAAGAAATATTTCTCATGAATATCGTACTTTCACGATTTTTTTTTTTACGATTTTTAGTGCGATATTTTCGTGACATTTGGGCCGATTCTGACCAAACGGGTGGGGCTACAACGTTCATATTTCACATGGACAATAAAGTAATGGTTATGTATTGCTTTTTGAAAGAAAAAATTGAAAAAGTTGGCCAGAATCCATAGAAATAAAGGTTTTAATATGAGTTTTTTTGAGGTTTATAATAACAATTAACAAGTAACAATAGAAACTTGACAACAATCACCTACAATGCATTCAAAAAGCAATAGCAAAGGAAAAGTGGACCTACAAAAACTAAAAACTTACAAAAAACGCTCATCCATCAACGCGGCGGGACTAAAGCGTTTTCCTAGTTTAGTTTTCTATTACTATCAGTTCAAATAGATGTAAGTCTCTGGGGCGGCAGGAGAGGTGGGCGGGGGGAGCTAGTGACCGCCCCACTCATGAAATTTTTAATTTTTTTTTTAAATAATCATTATTTATTTATCGTTAAAAAAAACGTGATATTTCAGTTATTTTATTGATAGTTTTCATTGAAAATGGATTCGTAAGACTTGTAAGCGCCAAATTTTGCGTGATTGTGCCACTTTGACGTTTGTTGTATTTTAATATGCCATTTTAAATCTTTTCATAAAAATCTACATTTTTCGTTAGAAAATCGGACTTAATATACACAATTTTACGTTAAATGCATTGTAAATCGTTATACCACGTTTAAATAACTGAAGTTACTACGTGGGTAAATATTAAGTGGGTAACCACTAACGTTCACACGGCAGGGATTACCGTCGTATCGTATAGTTGATTTACTTTCCGATAATGACGACTGTTGCTGACTACATTATGTGCCCTCTTGTTGTTTTAAACAACAGGGGAGTTTCACTCCCTGAAACTAATGGCGAGCTCTGGGTCGTCGTCGGGGAACCCCTTCCCTTTGACTACCTTCCCGACGGCCAGGACCAAGACAACACGGACGGATGATGACACAGACGGAGACGACCTCGACGTGGGGGAACCCCTGCCCTCCCCATACGCTTGTGGCTGGTTCTGACCAGCACAGGCCTGTCCAGTGTCCACCCCTTGTCTCCCCGCGTCATCTTTTACGTCCCTCCCTCCGTCTCGATAAGCCAAGTAGCATATGAGACGTTAAGCAATATCCAATCAATCAATCTTTGGTAACGAACTCAACTCGGGATCCAAACCGCCCAATCGCGATCTCAGCAAAGCGGAACGACCTGAGGTTGACATTACAAACTACTTAATTTATTAAATTGATTAGTTTATTTAACCAAATGTAATAGGGAATATTCCACTTAATATTTTATATTTTATTTTAATTCTTATTCATGTCTTTATAGTCACTGCACTTTTTTTTATTTTAAAAAAATGTTTTTTGTGTAATTTAAACAAGAAGTAAATTGGACCCCCAGTTTGCGCGCCAAAAACGAGCGTGCGCCATCTTTGGACGGTACTACGTCATAACTGTGTTGAGTCAAGGCCAATTGGAAACTAAATGTACGTATATTTGTACATATTTACATACAGACGGCGGTGCTCGCCCATCCGCTCAACACAAACAACTCCATAGGGATGTACATTTTCACCGTCTTTTGTTTTTCTTTTTTCGTGTGTGTGACAGGAGATTTCGCGAGATCATTGTGATAAAGAATAACGAGCATTTTGTCTTGAATTTTTGCATAGCCTAGGACTATCATGGTATTCTTTATCTACAATAGGCTTTAATTAGTCATCAAAGTAAGGTTTTTGTGCGGGATGTGTGTCAGAACATGAACGTGCAGGCCTAGGGTTGGCAAGTTAAGCCTAGGGCTTGTCAAGTGAGTAATTTTAGTATTCACATACCAATGCCTATATCCTACAGGAACGATTGGCCTAGACTGTTGTATTATAAATAATTTTCTACGTCTAGGCCTAGACCTAGGACTGTTTCAGTTTTGTTTTTTGATTGCAATGTCAACTTTTCTCGTTTTCTGGCTAGGCGTTAAATGTAAAATGTCCGCCATCTGTTTACATTACTGTAGGCAACGCTGGGCGCTGCTTTGTTTAAAACACCGCCGTCTTGATGTATATCTCGATCCTACTATAATACTATTCCAACATCTTTGGTCTGGATGTATGTTTATCCAGACGGCGTTGGATCAACACAGTTCTGACGTCACAGTCGTTTTTGCCGCTTTAAAAAACTGCTGCTTTTAAAACGGCTATAAATCACTGGATTATTATTTCACGGAAAAACAAAGGACATATTTGTAATCGGGACGAAATACTTCTTCTAAAAAATCTATTCGTACAGTATTTGGCGGAAGTGGAATATTCCCTATTCTCATCAAACAAATTTAATTTTTTATTTAAATAAATTATTTGACTTTTGTTATTTCGTTAATCTTTATCATCTAATTTTATTTACTTGGAAAACAATATAATATCATCAGACGGACTAAAAATAATTCGTTAACTTACAAGATCAAATGCGGCGCAATATGACCTAACCGGTTGAAGCGCCCTAGTTTCTCATGTCGTCGTCCAGATTGAAGCTCTTTTGTTGTTTGCCGTGCATCCCTGCATTAGTCACTAGGACATCGGGTACGCTGAGTCATCCACAGTCATAAGTGGTATTCAGCCAAAGTATTGGTGTATAATTTTAAAATAATAATTAGCCACACATTTCCAAATTTTAACATAAAAAAATACTTTATTGTTTTAAATCAATTATCATGGTAATGGGCACTGATAACTTTACTGTTTTGTGCCCTAAAACCCCAATAACTAACAAACTAATTACGATGGTAGGTTTCATATTATTGAATAATTTTCACCGTAAAATTGAATTGAATTTCTCATTCCAAGTAATTTATTTAACCAAATTAAACTTACACCAACCACATTTAACTTTTAATTCAAATATTTTTTTCTTTTGTTATAACTATCGACTCCATCATTAGAAAACAATACAATCAACAAACACACAACAATCTTATTTCATTAACTTACAGTATCACATGCGGCGCAATATGACCCAACCGGTTGAAGCGCCCTCGTTTCTCACGTCGTGTGTTGATCCCTCGGGATATTTGATTCCAGGTGGTCGATGTGTTGATATCCGATCAGTTCTGCAATGGCTGTTTGAACATTCGCTAATGTCACGAGTGACGCGTGAATCGGGGCCCCTCTTCGGCCATCAAATTCCAACTCGCAACCATCTCGTGGTTTGGCCCGTGATTAGGAGAGTTTTACTCCCTGAAACTAATGGCGAGCTCTGGGTCGTCGTCGGGGAACTTTCCCCTTCCCTTTGACTTCCTCCCCGACGGCGACGACAATGAAAAAAAATATAATGTTTTAGCAGAATGTACCAAATATGATGCTTTTGCGCACGCAATTTGACCTCCTTAAATCATTTGATCAATCTGATGATGCCTGTCCGCCCCTTGTCCCCCCGCGCCATCCCTTACGTCCCTCCCTTCGTCTCGATTAGCCAAGTTGCATAAATATGAGACGTTAAGCAATATCCAATCAAAAAAAACCTAACGTCCCTCCCTTCGTCTCGATTACACCAGTTGCATAAATATGAGACGTTAAGCAATATCCAATCAATCAATCCAAAGTTCTATGCACATTCAACACATTTTTTTGAAACTAAGAAAGTTCATCGCATTGGTGATTTAATAAGATAGAGCCTAAAAATTTAAAAAAAGGAAAATTTCTGTTTATTAAGTAAAATTATAAGAATGTGTATCAATTCCGCGGAGAATAGATTTCTGGTCCTTAAATGTCAGCAGAATGTACCAAAGGATAAATAAATAAATAAATAAATAAATTTTATTTAGAGTCTACCCACTTAGTTATATAACTGATTTTCAGTGGGGGACTTTAAATCAAAGCGACCAAGCCAACCCTGCAGGCCCCGACTCAATCGACGAGTGAACGATATCCAACCAAAGATCGATATTTTTAATAGGAAATATAGCAATCAGTGGTATGGACAGTGCGAACACCCGCGAATCAACGCCAGAATCAACAAGGCCGATTCAGAACAACTCTGAAATTTATTATGTGCTTCGTTGCTAGGACGGCTCCAAAGTCACCGTTTACAAACTCCTAAGCCAAGAACTGATGGACTTAAGTCCAAATCAGAAGTTAAAAAACTTCTGACTTTAGCGGGAATCGAACCCTGGACCTTCTGCATTGGAAGCAGATACGCTAACCACAAGACCAACGAGCCACACAACAAGACCAACGAGCCACACACAAGACCAACGAGCCTTGCGCACGCATTGTGATCTTTTTCAAACATGAAAATCTTCTATTATTGATAACATCGACAAAGTTTCTAAATTTCGTATCCCAATTTATTATTTCACAAAATTTAATTCACATCAAACACATTCCCTTTATATATTTTTTACCATTCAAATAAATATTTTTTTCTTTTCATATTACTATTACTATAATTATCATCATTATCATTTCTATTGTGAACTTAGAATGCAATATAATCATCAAAGTAAACACACCATAAACTCAATTCATTTACTTGCAATATCACAGGCGGCGCAATATAATTAAACGGTCGAAGCGCCCTCGTTTCTCACGTTTTGTGAACAGCTCTTCAAGAATTTTGTTAGCTGCCATATTCCTTAAAAATATAATAAATACATAAGGTCGGGTTGGGGCAGCCTGGTCTCGAACATGGTCTTCGCGTCGCACGGCCGCACCACCATCATTCCCCCTCGTAGCCCTTGGCCAGGATCACACGGTAACGTCCGGCCAATACTGGGGCTTCTCTCTAAAGATCACTGTGTAAGAGGACCGGTTGACCCTGGCTTGGAGACACCAGGTAGGCCGTACGGCGCATCTTGTGATGCCTCCTTCCCAAAGATTTCTAACCAGAGACTTGACGAAACAGTGGCACTGTTATGCTGTTAACAAACAAGGTGTGCTAGTTTTCTATTTTCTTTTGTTTTCAACTTTGAAGTCCTTTCATTATTGACTTGTCTGGTAAAAAAGTGGATCCTGCATATGATATAAAAATGGATAACTCTGTATGTAAGGTTCAGACTATGGTTGGTGATGACACAGACGGAGACGACCACGACGTGGGGGAAACCCCTGCCCTCCCCTTACACTTGTGGCTGGTTCTGACCAGCACAGGCCTGTCCGCCCCTTGTCCCCCCGCGTCATCCCTTACGTCCCTACCTTCGTCTCGAGGATAGGATATTGCTATATGAGACGTAAAGCAATATCCTATCCTATTAGCCAAGTTGCGAATAATCTTTGCCGTTGAAGCGCCCTAAAAATACTTATTGCATAAATATGAGACGTAAAGCAATATCCAATCAATTGGTGCATCCAAATCTATAAAAGAGCACGTCTGGGTCGCCAAGTACGTCGTCTATTATATCTTCGTGTGCAAAGTCCAACTCGCAAACTTCTCGTGGTTTGGCCCGTGATTAGGGGAGTTTCACTCCCTGAAACTAATGGCGAGCTCTGGGTCGTCGTCGGGGAACCTTCCCCTTTCCCTTTGACTACCTCCTCGACGGCGACAAAGACAACATGGACAGATAATGACACAGATGGAGACGACCACGACGTAGAGGAACCCCTGCCCTCCCCATTCACTTGTGGCTGGTTCTGACTAGCACAGGCCTGTCCACCCCTTTTCCCCCCGCGTCATCCCTTACGTCCGTCCCTTCGTCTCGATTAGCCAAGTTGCATAAATATGAGACGTTAAGCAATATCCAATCTAATTTATATTTTTTAAACAAACCCAAGGAACGCGGATCACAAAAATTAGAGACAATGTGTGGTAGTCCTCGTCGGGATACGACGACCTCGACGAGGAAGACCATGAGAACAAGAACGATGACAATGACGATGATGACCACGAAGTGAGAAACCCTCCCCTTCACTGCGCTACTAGCCTTTGCTGGGAAGAACCAGCAAACGATTGAGGGAGGGAAAGGTGAATTGATTGGATAAATATGAGAAGTTAAGCAATATCCAATCAATTCACCTTTCCCTCCCTCAATCGTTTGCTGGTTCTTTCCAGCATAGGCTAGTAGCGCATAAGTCCTAACGGTTGACGAGACACATTACCCAAAAAATCTTTTCTATTTATATTGGACAAGTTTAACATAACATTACATAACATTAAAAACAAATTTTTTGCTATTTTTGCTTTTACTATCATCACCATCATTTACTTTGCTTTTATAAACCTAAAAACCAATATAATCATTTAAAACACCATAAACTTGTCCACGTCATTAACTCACTATTTCACGGGCGGAGCAATTTGACCTCACCGGTTGAAGCGCCCTAGTTTCTCACGTCGTTGTTGATGACAAGTTCAGAATTTGTGGGAACACCAAAAGGAACAATTCCATCACACAATATGTTATATTGTGGTTTTATTGCTGCGGTCTAACAATTTTTCCAGCTATTTGTCACTAAACTCTGCACGTCTGGGAAAGAATATTTATCGTGACGATGACAGGAACTTTAGTTTTCTCTATCTTACAGACTGGGATATGGTGGAATGGAAAGTAACTGTTGGGAGTATTGTTAATGCTCTGCTAGGTTAAGCAACATATGGAATCCCAACTAAGGGAGGTCACTGCAAATCAGATATCAAACGTACTTACAAATATCATACGATAATAAGTTAATAAATGACATGTTATAATGTGTACAATAACATGTATGTTGTCCGCTAGATACCAGATATACAGGTCGTAAGTAAAAACAGACACTTAAAGTTCCTACCGCTACGGGTGGCTTAATGTGAAACTAAACTTCTTAATCAGCTCACGCCAACATGATCAGTAGATTATCGTTGTGCAATCACGCTACAACGAACATATGAAGGGGTTTACTTTAAAATTCAATAATATTTTAATTTTTATGTAATATCCTAAAAACGAATTACTTTTGTTTTGCCATCGTACTACATTGCAAGTAGTCCTTTAAAAAAATGTAGTCCTGCCTTCCACATCCAAAGGGCCACGGAAATAATTCTGTACCACCCTTTTCCTTGTTGAGAGTGATATCAACAAAACAAATGATAGGAATGCGTAGAGGTTTTCCAATGGGGGGCAGGGGAGGTGGAAAGGGCACAAACTGTGTCAGATCTAGACTTTAATCTGGTAAGTGGGGGATATTCCTCCCTGCTCAAAACGCTTCCTCCTCCCCCCTTTCAACAATGATTCAATAAACAATGCACAGCTGATTTTTTTTTATGACTACCATTAGCCTCTTGGGTGATTGAAATATAAACAAGTTATGTTTTTTAGACAGGCTCTTATTATTCTAACAGAAAATAAAAAATCTTAACCCTCGCAAGATTTTCATGTTGCTGTGATAAAATAGGATCCTATTGTTGCGAAAGTTGTTGTAGATCAGTTGCTATCGAAGTATTGACGTGATTAGGTTGTAGAATATTGGTTGAATAAATGTTGGTAATTGCTGATAAAGATTAAATGGACCATCAAATTCCAACTCGCAACCTTCTCGTGGTTTGGCCCGTGATGAGTGGAGTTTTTAATCCCTAAAACTAATGGCGAGCTCTGGGTCGTCGTCGGAGAACTTTCCCCTTCCCTTTGACTACCTCCTCGACGGCGACGACAGTGACAACACTTCTTGTCCCCCCGCGTCGCACCTTACGTCCCTCCCTTCGTCTCGATTAGTCAAGTTGCAAAAATATGAGACGTTAAGCAATATCCAATCAAACCGTGACGGACGGACATTCAAGATTAACCCTCCGTCACTCGCGCGGGGTTACTCAAACCCCAAATTATTTTGGGCTGTAATTAATGCAGTAGGATGTTTTGGATATTTCTGTCTGTGCTCATATGATTTGTGGAACTACTTTGTAGGTGGTTGTTACTGGAAGGACAGTGAAATGAAATGCCAATGAACCTTTTTGTATGAAATATTATTTTATTGTATTTTTCAGATTTAAAAAATGGACATTTTCAAAATATTCAAAAAAGGTGTCAAAATAATGCAATTTTAAGTTTTTGTTTCACTTTTTACTAATAAAGATGAACCAGTTAGTAAATTGCAAGAAGATTTTTCCAAAATTCCAAAATTTCAAAATTTAAGCCAAAATAGCATTGAGTTTCCCTATGCAGTTACTGTAACGTGATCACTCGCGTGGGGTTTCAGTAACCCCAGCCAAGTTCAGACCGGCAATATAACGACACTAAAAACCCTAATGATAAGAGGGTTACAAATTTCGCTAACAGATAGAGTGACTTGAAGGTACTGAGAATCTAGAGTCGGTAAAACAGTCTGATACAGAGAAACAGAGTCGAATGTAGACCCTGGGGTTTGTAGAACCCCACGCGAGTGACGCAGGGTTAAAGTCAAACGTTTTCGTCTGGAAAACTCATACTACTTGGTAGATGACTTCCTGGGAGAGAAGTGGAAGTGATCTTAGCGCTTTCAATTATCCCTGTGTCTTTTTATTATTTTTTTCTATTCTTATTCTTTTTTTTATTGTTACTTTCGTAAGCTATACTGACCGTAATTTTTGTATGTGTTTGTTCTATTGATTCTTGTCCATTACTATCTTCATCATTATCCATCGTCGTTTCCTGCTTCTGGCAGGGTCAGCTTGGGTTGACAGACCTGACAACACAAACTGTGTTTTTACACAGCTGTCACATACTATGTACATACATACTTCCAACCCTGTCCATCAGTCCTAAGTCTACTTCTTTTCTTAACTAACTAACTTTTGTGTTTCTCCCTGGACCCCCGCGTCACCCCTTACGTCCCTCCCTTCGTCACGATTAGCCAAGTTGCATAAATATGTGAAGTTAAGCAATATTCAATCAATTCAGATATCTTGAGTTTACTTCAAGCTTTTTAACTCATGTATTCAAGTCATCATTTGGTACATCATTCGACACATGGACAACAACCATGTGGTAGGCCTGCAGTGAAAACTCTTATTTGACCCTGCGCATTAGCATTTAGTGACGATGGCAAAATCTTGTTGACAATATTCAACACTGTTTCAGTTAAAAATAAAGCGCACCCAAAATAATTAAAGTAATTAAGGCCATCAAATTCCAACTTGCAACCTTCTCGTGGTATGGACCGTGATAAGGGGAGTTTTTCTCCCTGGAACTAATGTGCGAGCTCTGGGTCGCCGTCGGGGAGCTTTCCCTTTCCCTTTGACTACCTCCACGACGGCGACGACAATGAAAAAACGGATGGATGACATAGACCGAGACGACCACGACTTGGGGGAACCCCTGCCCTCCCCACGCTTGTGGCTGGTTCTGACCAGCACAGGCCTGTCCACCCCTTGTCCCCCTGCGTCATCCCTTACGTCCCTCCCTTCGTCTCGATTAGCCTAGTTGCATAAATATGAGACGTTGAGACGTTTAGCAATATCCAATCAATCAATTTCTGAAAAACCTCTCAGAAGAACCATGAATCTATGGTTAATATTTTTAAAAACACTTTATAGTAAAACCCACTTGTCTTTTATTATGATGAATAATTAATTATATATAATTTAGTATTATACAATAAAAGCTAGTTGTCTTTTGCCAATGAATTTTTTTGGGGGTCCAAGCCAAAAGAATGCAAAGAAAGAGAAACAAAACCTCAAGTGGTATACAAGGACGACACTTGATGATGAAAATAAAACTAGCACCAAACCAAGTTGTGCCAAGTTTATAATACAATATGTTTATATAATAAGCAACATTCTTCATAAAGACATTGCGGAGTATTTGCAAAAGATGAGAATAATCATTAGTCATCACCCTAATGACCCATGTGGATGCACTTGTCGTTTTCGGGAAGGTTTACTTCAGACGTTTTATTACGAAGAAGACAATCTAAAACAGAAAAGTTAGTTGTTCCTAGTGTCTTGGTCATGTCCTTGCAGACGTACTACACCACTGGTTGTTAGAATGTTTTGCGTGGCCCATGAACCATGGAAACCAGAGCCTGGTTAGATAAACCCTTGGTTCCTGCAAGGCGTCCATAATCCTCGTAGCCAACGATACGGTTCATCTTCTCAGAGCGTCCAATGCTGGAGCTGAGAGAAACTTCGTCGAGCATCAGAGAACACACATGGTCAGACTCGTTCATTCTCGACACTTTCCTTAAGATGGTTTAGGACAGACTCGATAATCCCAAGAAGGAAGGGAATTTGGTTTAAGTTCTTATAGCTAGGAAAGCTAGGAGAGTGTTCATAAGCGTAAATGCTGTTGGGTCGTCGTCGGGGAACTTTCCCCTTCCCTTTGACTACCTCCCCGACGGCGACGACAATGACAACACGGACGGATGACACAGACGGAGACAAATTCCAACTCGACACCTTCTCGCGGTTTGGCCCGTGAATAGGGGAGTTTCACTCCCTGAAACTAATGGCGAGCTCTGGGTCGTCGTCGGGGAACCCCTTCCCTTTGACTACCTCCCCGACGGCGACGACAAAGACGGAGACGACCACGACGTGGGGGTACCCCTGCCCTCCCCATATGCTTGTGGCTGGTTCTGACCAGCACAGGCCTGTCCACCCCTTGTCCCCCCGCGTCATCCCTTACGTCCCTCCCTTCGTCTCGATTAGCCAAGTTGCATAAATATGAGACGTAAAGCAATATCCAATCAAACAACCACGACGTGGGGGAACCCCTGCCCTCCCCATACGCTTGTGGCTGGTTCTGACCAGCACAGGCCTGTCTACCCCTTGTCCCCCCGAGTCACCCCTTACGTCCCTCTCTTCGTCTCGTTTAGCCAAGTCGCATAAATATGAGACGTAAAGCAGTATCCAATCAATCTCTTGTAAAAAGAGAGTGCCACAATCTTGTCGTCCATACAGAAACGTTGACCACGGGACTTTTTCATTCTATTTCTCAGTTGACTCGCAAAATGTCGAGGGGTAAAAGGAGACACACTGTTCTATTTCTTAAATTCCTGGAACAATTTAGACAAGATTGCATATCTTAATACCCAATTGCAAATGTTTACATCAACGTTTTAGAGTATCAATTTGCTTCCTTGCCTTAACAATCTCATGGTACATCTGAACATAGTTAACTAAATATCTTGGAGGCGCGAATAATCTTTGCAGTTGAAGCGCCCTAAAACTACTAATACTAATACTAATTGAAAGGTTTTACTCCATTCGAGAGACTTCAAACAAGCTCTCTTGACGAGTTTATGTTTAGCAATACGATTCGAATTACTTTCGTATTGAGGACACTAATTTCGAAACTTGGGTACAGTAGTTTCAATGTGATCGATACTTGGCCAGGTACGATCGCTGAAGAGATGGTATAACTGATGGTCAAGACGGCTGTTGCACGGAATTAATATCTTTTCAACATGACAAACGCGTTTGGTAGAACTCTTTAAAGGGCCTTCAAATTCCAACTCGACACCTTCTCGCGGTTTGGCCCGTAAAAAGGGGAGTTTCACTCCCTGAAACTAATGGCGAGCTCTGGGTCGTCGTCGGGGAACCCCTTCCCTTTGACTACCTCCCCGACGGCGACGACAAAGACAACACGGACGGATGATGACACAGATGGAGACGACTACGACGTGGGGGAACCCCTGCCCTCCCCATATGCTTGTGGCTGGTTCTGACCAGCACAGGCCTGTCCACCCCTTGTCCCCCCGCGTCATCCCTTACGTCCCTTCCTTCGTCTCGATTAGCCAAGTTGCATAAATATGAGACGTAAAGCAATATTCAATTCAATCAAAGAACTCTTCAAATATGTTGATTCTTTTTCAAACTTGAAAGATCTTCTCCTTTTAAAGTTAACATATTCTTATAAAATAGGCTACAATTGTTGTGTAAGTTGTAGTATATTAGTTGCTTTCGAATTACTGACATTATTTGGTTCTTGAATATTGGTTGAATAAATGTAATTATTTGCTGATAATCATTCAATTTTTGTGTTAGTAATATAGTTATCATATGGTTGTTCAGGTTGATTTTAGATTTTAGTTTCAGTTAAGTTTATTTTGTGAGCCGTTTGTGAATTCTGTCCTTGGGGCGCGTGATAAGGGGAGTTTTTCTCCCTGAAACTAATGGCGAGCTCTGGGTCGTCGTCGGGGAACTTTCCCCTTCCTTTTGACTACCTCCTCGACGGCGACGACAATGACAACACGGACGGATGATGACACAGACGGAGACGACCACGACGTGGGGGAACCCCTGCCCTCCCCAAACGCTTGTGGCTTGCTCCGACCAGCACAAGCCGGTCGACCCTTGCCCCCCCCCCCCGTCATTCCTTAAGTCTCTCCCTTCGTCTCGATTAGCCAAGTTGCATAAATCTGAGACGTAAAGCAATATCCAATCAAAATTGACTACCTCCCCGACGGCGACGACAATAATAACACGGACGGATGATGACACAAACGGAGACGACCACGGTCGTCGTCGGGGAACTTTCCCCTTCCCTTTGACTACCTCCCCGACGGCGACGACAATGACAATACTGATGGATGATGAAACAGACGGAGACGTCACTCCCTTCGTCTCGATTAGCCAAGTTGCATAAATATGAGACGTTAAACAATATCCAATCAATCAATCAAACCAGACAACTGACTTTTTTGTATTAATCACTACTTATGTTTTCATCAAATTATCTCCAACGAGTTTTTAGAATTGTTTCTGTCAATTCTTTTTTAGTCTTCTACCACCACGGGCAAGGAGGGTGACACAGCTGTAGATTTTGCTGACCACTTTGCTCATGTCGTTTTGAATCTGCCCAGGCGAACATGATGGGTTCAGGTCTAAGTGAGAGGCTGTTAGTGGTGTGGAGGGAGAACTCCATTGCAGCAGTAGTTCAGTGGCTTGATCTTCAAGAGGGTACAGTCCAACTCGCAACCTTCTCGTGGTTTGGCCTGTGAGTAGGGGAGTTTCACTCCCTAAAACTAATGGCGAGCTCTGGAAATGATGCCTTGGGGACTCGATGTATTCTCTCCCTATTGCATAAAGAACTTTCATTTTGCAAAAACGGTGACAGACTTTCCAAATTTCTCATTCAATATAATTTATTTATTTAACATAATTTAATTCACATCAAACACATTTCCTTCATTTATGTATTTCCATTTAAATGAATAACTTTTTTTTCGAAATAATTTCATCACTAAAATTGCTTTTCTTTTAAGACAAGAGTAATAATATAATCCAGATACACGTTGTATACTCATTTCACCAACTTACAATATCACAGGAGACGCAATATGGCTAACTGGTTGGAGCGCCTTATTATTTCATATCGTCATAGCTTTCTTTGATGGCATCGACTCACCTGATGAAGGATAAGTTCGGATTGCCTACTCGTGACTTGGCCCATAGGTAGGGGAGTTTCAATTCATAAATCTAATGGCAAGCTCTGGGTCGTCGTCGGGAAACTTTCCCCTTCCCTTTGACTACCTCCCCGACGGCGACGACAATGACAACACGGACGGATGATGACACGGGGAGACGACCACGACGTGGGGGAACCGCTGCCCTCCCCATGCGCTTGTGGCTGGTTAAAGCAATATCCAATCAATGGTTCTACCAGCACAGGCCTGTCCACCCCTTGTCGCCCCGCGTCATCCGTTACGTCCCACCCATCGACTCGATTAGCCAAGTTGCATTAATACGAGACGTTAAGCAATATACAATACAGTGAAAACCCTCCCATTGGTGATGAGTGTGGCGAAGTTTTAATTATAAAACACGTTTTAGAAACCTGTACAAAATATAGAAGTGATAGAAAAGATTTTGAATTAAAACCTTCCCTCAAATAAATTTTATCAGACAACTCCATGACAAGCGATAAAGTTATTAATTTCTTACGTAAAGTAAACCTTTTAAATTAAATTTGAAATTCATTTTTATTTAGCAATTAGAAAATTCGATGGGCGCTAATAACTTAACTGTTTTGTGCCCTTAAACCCCAATAACTAACTCACTAACTGGTTCGTCGTCGGGGACTTTCCCCTTCCCTTTGACTACCTCTTCGACAACACAACAACACAACACGAACAAATAGTGACACAGACGGAGACGACCACGACGTAGGGGAACCCCTGCCCTCCCCATAAGCTTGTGACTGGTTCTGACCAGCACAGGCCTGTCCACCCCTTGTCCCCCCGCGTCGTCATTCCATACGTCCCTCCCTTCGTCTCGATTAGCCAAGTTGCAAAAATATGATACGTTAAGCAATATAAAATCATATCTTCAAGGAGGAAGAAAACACTGATTTTTTTTTATTTTTTTTTTTTGCTTTGTTTGGCGGTACAACTTGGTACAAAATACCTACAAAAATTTCTTTGAAATTCCTAACATAACAACATAATCTAACTTGTCCCTTAAAGACTAAATGAAACTTTAAAAAAAATTTAATAACAGTGGGAGCTTTGAAAGTAAATTGATAGATAATTATTGGGGGAAGGGGAGGCCAATAGAAATGTGGTAAGGCCAATATTAGTTAGTGTTTAGGTTAACCTAAAATTTTGATCCAGTTTTCTTATTGATATTGCTATTACCTGTAAGTAGTGGTACCAGCACCACCTGATTTTGGATTTTCTGAAGGCCTCTTGAAGGGTTCTCTTAAGTCCAGGTTCAAAGTCCATCACAACGGACGGAGGAAAATTTTCATTTGTCAAAGCCAAAGTCTTGAGGTATTCAAGAAACTGGCGATAGTCTCTTATCGTCCGCATTGTCATTAAAGAGTAAAGAACTGGAATTGCCTGCATATTAAAAAGATGTAAAAATGTTAATAAAATTAATAAATAATTGAATAACATTTCTCTTTGGCTCTTTGGCTGCAGCAATCCTCTCAAGTGCACTCGCTTTTTTTAAAAACCTCTTATTTTTGTTTTGCGATGTTTTCAAGGCTGCTGAGCGAGTTACGAATTTCCCTCAAAATAGTCAGTGTTTCATCCTCAACAGCCTTGAATGATTCTGCTGCGCGGTCATATGCAGTTTCGCCATTACCCGCTTATGTGGTTTTTCACCTGGTTAGCATTAACTTGATTTAGAAATAAAATAAAAAATATAATAATTATCGATTTTAATTTTGAACACATAAATTTTTGTATAATAATATCGAATATCATTTATTCTAAATAACGAATTTATACTAAACACAATATTTAAATAATAATCATAAAAAAATAAAAATAAACAACATTATAATAAAATAACAATCAGTGGTATGGACAATGCAAACACCGACGGATCAACAACATAATCAAAAAGGCCGATTCAGAACAACTCTGAATTTAAATATGGGATCAGCTTGTCGAGGTCCTCGCCTGTCTTGTCACAGTCGCGCATCGTGACCACAATGTGGGCGTGCGGCCATCCCCTCTTCTGGAATTCTATGGTGTAGACGTAGTTGGCGACGTGTCCCAACACCTTGTTGATCATCAGGTCGTTGATCAACGCCTCCAGACTAATCTGGAAGACGGGCACCGTCAGGTCTGGCCGGTTGTTGGCAGTGTCGCCGGGCTGCAGGTTTCCCACAATCTCTGGCCGCCGGAGATTCGCACTGATTGATATCAGGTAGTCGAGCATTTCGTTTTTCAACATTGTCGCCATAGCATCCTGACAATTCTGGACAAAGAAACGAGGCGAGTTGACGTGTGTGGCCGACATTACGGTGATAACGCTCACGGCCTTGCCCTCGTGTTCGGCTAGTCGCGCCACGTGATCCACGAGTCCCACGTATGTCTCGCGTCTCAGTTGTTCCTGGTGGGTAGAGATCCAGTTTAACTCGTTGCCCTCTGTTTTTAACCACGTGTCGACAATGTACTGTTGCATGAGAGTTCTCGACGAGAGCAGCAGACTCCAGGCGTCCCTATTGGCAATCTTAAACTTGTAAAATTGTCGGAACATTACGGAAATGTACGTCTCTGTCAGGTAGTCAAGGTGGTGTTTCATTTTGAGTCGGAAACCAAAGTCTCCCCGCGTAAACAGCAGGGGATACACCATTGGATCAAGGGTACCGCCAAGGATGTCTACACTGTTTGATCGGCCGGCGAGGGTGCGGCACTGCACGTCCCAGCGCAAAGGTGGCTCGTCGTCGAAGAAGATGGCGGCAATCTCGCTTGTCTCTGTGGTCGGTAGGTTCTGGGTCCTAGGGTTTGAGTTGTCGCCGACGACGAGGTTCATTATTACGTCTCGCGGGGGTACGCCGTTGGCCTAGGCTTGAGCCTCCTCCACATCCATGGGGTCCTTCCCTATCGGGCCATCAAATTCCAACTCGCAACCTTCTCGTGGTTTGGCCCGTGATAAGGGGAGTTTTTCGAACTAATGGCGAGCTCTGGGTCGTCGTCGGGGAACCCCGTCCCTTTGACTACCTCCCCGACGGCGACGACAAAGACAACATGGACGGATGATGACCCCACGTCATCCCTTACGTCCCTCCCTTCGTTCCGGGGGGGGGGATTACCAAGTTGCATAAATATGGGGAGGGTAAAGCAATATCCCCCCAAACCCAGCAAAAGGCCCTTTGCCCCCCCTTGTTCCCCCGCTTTCATCCCTTACGTCCCCCCTTGCCCTCGTTTTACCCAAAAGCTGCAAAAATATGGCCCGTAAGAATATCCAATCCAACCAATCTGTATATTTGACGAAAGGGCCCCCATTATTCACGTTTTTTTGGGTTTCTTTGACAAAACTTTAGTTTAAAACATTTATTTTTCCACGGTTTCATCTAACCCCCAAAAGTGCAAATTTTACGTTTTAAACTCATCAAGGCCCACCCCAACGCATGTCGTTTTGGGCCAAAATTAAAAAACCCAGAAGAAAAACCCCCATTTTTTTTCACTCCATTTTAAAAACAATGCAAAACCCCTTATCCCGACAGCAACACAATGGGGCCTACTAAACTGACATCAGACAACTTGAAGGTCCATATCTATTAGTTCGTAAAACCCGGGGGTTTTCTTTTGGGCACACGTCCCCCATTCCAAAAATTTGAAGGTTACTCAAAACGGGATTTTTTTTGTCAGGTCTCGGATCGCTCCACAAAAAAGGGTCAATTTTAAAAAAAAAGATTTTGAATTTGAGCACCGGGTCTCAGTGCCCCCAAAACAAATTATAAATGCAGTGAACCCTTTCACTCAATTTTGAAAACCCCTTATTTTGGGAGCTTTTTTGGGAAGAATGTGGGGATTTTGTGATCCGGTGTCTAAAAGCGCTCTCAACCAATCCTTTTTTTTGGCCATTCTTAATGTTTCCAACATCAGTAAAAAGGGGTTACAAGTGTTCGAACCCCCAAAAAGAGTATCATTTTTGGGGATCCATGCTTACGAAAAAACAAACCCTTTCCAGACACCCCCCGCCCCCAACCTAATATCGAATTGATTAGTAGTAATCCTCGCATACCCACGCCCTCCCCCTCGAAAACCCGAAATCAACATGATTTTTAAAAATTAATGGCAAAAAAAATTTTCAGATGGTTTTCACTCCCCAATAATTCTCCATTTTTTTTTCCCAAACCTCGACACCTTCTCGGGGTTTGGGCCCGTGAATAGGGAGTTTCATTTCCCTGAAACAAATGGCGAGTTGGGTCGTTCGGGGAACCCTTTCCCCTTTGACTACCTTCCCCGACGGGGGACGACAAAGACAAACGGACGGATGATGCCCACAGAGGGAAAGGACGACCACGACGGGGGGAAACCCCCCTCCCTCCCCATATGCTTGTGGCGGTTCTGACCAGCACAGGCCCCCCCCCCCCTTTGTCCCCCGCGTCCCCCTTTAGTCCCTCCCTTCTTTCTCGATTAGCCAAGTTGCATAAATATGAGACGTAAAGCAAATCCAATCAAAATCATTTTTTACTCTTGCCCATTCCACGCAGTTGCCCACAACCCCCAACAGGGAGTTGGGGTTTTTTCCTCCCAGTTCCCTTGAGTAAAATCCCCTTACCAATAGTTTCCCCGCATCAGGTAAAACCCCGGCCCTCCCAATTGTAGATCGCTCGTGAAAGTCTTTGAAAGGTGCCCCACATATCCGGGCCGCCCTCAAGCTTTTGCGGGTGAAGTAGTATCATCCTGACATTTAAACCCTTTTTGCGCTTTTGCTTGCCCACTCACTTTTTTCAAAATCTTTTTGGCACGGGTTTTTCAGGTTTTGGGCTGGTTTCCAATGTCCCCATAAACCGTTCTCATTACCCCAATCTTTCCCTTCAATTTTCATATTTTGAAAAAATTAAAGAATTTTTCCAATTTTTGTGATCATTTACATTTGATCCCCCAACTTATTTTTGGGTTTTGTGGAAAAAACACACAGAAAACTGAAAAGGGAAATGAAAAAAATAAAAGCCTACCAAAAATTCTATTTTTTCATTTAAAAAAACTTCATTTTTAATTACTTAAAAAAAACAAAGATATTTAAAAACCCTTTTTTTTACACGGCAGGGGAAGCTGAAATTGGGGCCCATAACCTGATGAAGACTTTTTTTACAAGAGTAATAATATAAGTAAATAAGTTTATTAAAGAAACTTTAGTTTACAAGAAGAAAGTTTTGGGATTGCTTTAAAGTATAGATTGTTAGCCCAACCCAATCACCAGGGGAGGCACTATGGCTTTGCTAGATTACTTCTTTCCCTTATAGAGTGAGATGGCCCCCAATTTAAAACCAAAACAAGACACAAAGAAATTTCCCAAACAACATCAATATGGGGCCGGGGGCCCGCGCCTCAAACTTTTCCCCCCGAATATAAATGATGGGGTTTAAAGCAGACAAGAATGCTGGATTGATTTTTTTAAAAACAATTTCCCCCAAAATTTTTAAACCAGATTTTGGGAAACCCCCCCCTTTCCCCCCCCCCCCCTTTTAAATCTATTTTGTTTTTTGAAATGTTGGGGGGGACTCTCTGTGTGGTTTAAATGTTGTCTTTGGGCCCGTTAAGCCAGTTACCGGGGCCCTTGAGGCCTTAGGTATTTCCCACTTTCTAAACTTCGAGCTTGGGTAGCCAACACACTCCCAATTTAACCCAATATTTGCTCTTTTTCCCCTTAAACATATTCAGATGGACATATACAGCTTTATTTTTTTCCGGACTTGAAACGATCCATTTCGTCAAACTTTTACAGCATTAGGGAAACTTTTTGGTTACCTTTTAAATTTTGTGGTTAATGTTTTTTTCTATGCAAAAGTTTTGGAGCTATGCGCGTCGTCTCTGGCCCCCTTTTCCCTTTTGAATTCCCCGGGAAAGGTGTATAAAGTTGCCTTTGAAAGTCGGCAGTTTTTTCTCTTTTGCGTTTCTTCAAAAGGGTTTCCGTGAGAGAAAGGACACAAAACCACTAATTTTGTTATTCTTTTTCCATTTTCACATTTTACCAAAAATTTCAGATCCCAAAAAAATTTTACCGCCATATGCTCTTATCTTTTTTTGAATGCTATGGGCCATCAAAATTCCCAACTCGCGACCTTCTCGGGGTTTTTGGCCCGTGATAAGGGGAGCTTTTCTCCATAAAAAACTAATGGTAAACCCTTGGGTCGCCCGCCCCGGGGAATTTTTTCCCCCCCCTTTGACTACCTCCTTGCGGCGACGACAAAAACAACCGGACAATTGAGACCAGACGGGGGAACGACCAGCGGGGGGGAAACCCCCTGCCCTCCCCATACGCGGGGGGTTGGTTTTTACCACACAGGCCTGCCACCTTTTTTTGTCCCCCCCGCGTCATCCCTTAGGGTTCCCTCCCTTCGTCTCGTTTAGCCTATTTCCCAAAAAAATATGAGACTTTTGAAAATTTTCCCAAAAATGGGAATGAATAATCACTTTTTTGGGTCAAAAACCCCTGTTGAATACTGTTCTTTCGGTGGTTTTCCTCAGGGGATCTCACCAAATCCAATCAACAGTCGGAGACAGCAATGAAAGGTGGGTTAAAGGTGTGTTTTTTAATTTAAAGTCTTTACCTTCGAAAAAACCCTTTCCCCTTTTTTTTTTTTTCCTCAAATGTATAGCTCGGCCTTCTCTATCATTTTAAAAGTTCCACCCTTTCTGGCGTGGGCAAACCGGGGCTTTTGGGAAATTTACAAATTTTCTAGTCCTACTAGCTTGGGCCGGTTTTTTTTTTAAGGTTATTGGAGCTTTCTTTCAAATTTCGCACGCTTGTGACGCCCAATTTCAAACTTCCTTTTGTATGGGGGCTCGTGCCTGATCTACAAATTGGACACATTTTTTCATTTCCCCCGATTGCTGAAAACGAAAACCCAATGCTGTCTCAAAGGGGGAACCCCAAAATTTTGCACTAATTGCTTTCCTAAATACGAAAGGGAATACCATTTTTTAAAACAGTTTTCCTCTTGCTCCCCTAAAAAGACTTTCGCTACGGACACAAGCCCTTTCATTGCCCTAGAAAAAAAAAAAAAAAAAAAAAAATTTCAAAAGAAGGTTTAAAAAAAAAACTGCAAGTGAAAGTATCAGCAAAAAAATGAAGATACAAATCCCCAAGGGTAAAAAGGGAAAGTAGCAGGATTTTGTGTGCCCAAACCCCACGTGTGAAACGGGGTCCACGCAAAAGTGAAAAAATTTCACGAGATCTTTTCTTAATATTTCCACAAGGCCCCGGCTGCGGGGTTTTGGCCCCCAAAACACCCCTCCCGGGCCCCTTTTTTTTTTTCCAAAATTTGCTGATGGATTTATTTCCCCCAAATTTTTAAAAAAGGGGTCCTTTGCCGAGGGGATATAAAAACCTAGGTAGCATCCCTTGGCTGCAGAGTCGATGCCCAAAACGAAGTGGATTTCGATTCCAAAAAAGGGGCTTTTTTTCATGAAAGCTACCTAACAACAATCTCAGAATTTCGTTTTTTTTGGTTTGTTACAAATCAAAACCCAAAATTTTGAGGTTGACGGTTTCCCTTTTCCCGTTTTTTGTTGCTCAACAACAAAAAAAATCACCAAATAAAAAAACAACGTAAACAAGATTTTTTGGGTTTACCCGGGCCCCAACCCCCGAACGCCCCCGGGACCAAACCCCCCGAACCCCCCCCCATCCCCCCCAAAAAGCGGGGAAAAACGCCCAAACTGGCCCTGCCGGGCCCCAAAAGTCATGGATCATTTTTCGGGATTTTAAAACTTTTTTTATTAAAAAAAACCCTAACTTTTTTAAAAACAAGCATTATAAATAACACAAAAAAAAAAAGGCCCACATCCGCAACTAAGGGCCAAATCGCAACCCCTTTTCGTGGTTTGGCCCCCTTTATTTGGGGATTTCACTCCCTAAAACAAAAAGGCGACTCTGGGACAAAACGGGGGAAAATTTTTCCTTCCCTTTTGGGCTTCCCCCCCGACGGCAGACAATGATAAAAACGGACCGGGTGATGACCAAAAGGGGGACGACCTTGGGCGGGGAAAAACCCCTGCCCTCCACATTTGCTTAGGCTGGTTCTACCAGCACGGCCTGTCCACCCCTTGTTTTTTCCCCCCCGTCAACCCCCCGACGGCAAAAAATCGCTGGAAATTTGCCAAGGTTTTCAAAAAAGGGGAAAGTTAAGCAATATCCAATCCCAAAACCCAAAACGAAGGCGCCCTTCACATTCTCTTTCTTATTCCAAGCGATCGGGGAAACCGGGTTTTTGACGGGGGTTCCCCGCCTCCCGGGGAAGGCGGGCCCCCGTTGTCGCATATCCTGCTGCCGTGTACGCTCGGCGAGTGGTTTTCCCCACCCTGGACCTCGGGGGCGCGTTTTGTCCCTTCCAAAACGGTGCTTTCAAAAAGAAAGTTAAATTTATATTTATGTGTGGTGCATAGATTTGTGAGCATTTTGACTGGTAGGATTTGTCTTACTTCTTTTTCTGGCATAGACTTGCAACAGGTAGCATGGTTTGGGAGCAATTTTTTAAAAATTTGAGGAGTCTGCATGAAAAAGTTCGGGGTTTTTTGGTAGACTTCCATGTCTGAGGTAGAAAGTTTTTTCCCTTCCCCTTATCTTTGGCAAAAAGTCACGCACTCGAAAATTTTGATGGCTTTTTATGGATCTACAAAAAAGTACACGAGGGGAAAATCAGTGTAGGCTCGGATTCTTTCCTTTTACGGTTCCCGTAGCCATTCTTTAAAATACGGAAGGGAAATCCAAGAACATGGGGCCCTGAAACCAAAACCGGGAAAAATTTTTTTTTGCCTAAGTACCAGTCCCCTTTTGGGGTTTTCCCCTCACCATGCTGATACTCCTTTTTTATTGATAAACCAGCATAAGGAGGGGGCACAGTTTCCCCCCTGGCAGCAAAGTTCCCCCGTATAGTGATCTATTCCTTTTCCCTTGGGGGTGTGGGTTTTTGTTTGTCAGTGGCCCCTTTTCCCCCCTTCAAATTCCAAACCCCAAACCTTCTCGCCGTTTGGGGCCCCTTTAATAGGGGGGTTTTTTACTCCCTGAAACTAATAGGGGGCTCTGGGTCGTGTCGGGGAAACCCCTTTCCCCTTTGGAACCCCCCAAACCCCCCCCGACGGCGACGACAATGACAACAAAAGGGCGGATGTGAAACGACGGAGACGACCCCCGACGTGGGGGAAAACCCCCGCCCTTTCCCCTAAGCCCTTTTGGGTGGTTTTTACCAGCACAGGCCTTTCCCCCCTCTTTTCCCCCCCCCGTCCTCCCTTTCGTCCCTCCCTTGTTTTCGAATTTGCCTAGGGTTTTTTAAAAATGAGACGTTTTAGCAAAATCCAAACAAACGAAGGGTATAATCACCCTTTGGGGTCAATAACGCCTGTTGTTTAAAACTGTTCATAGCGGGTTTTTTCCCCAGCGATCTCACCAAATTCCAAAACAAAAGTCGGAGACAGCAAAAAATGTAGTTAAAGGTGTGTGGTTTTAAATTTTAAAAAGTATTTTTCCCCCTTTGCAATCCTTCCCCTTTTTTTATTTTCTCGTAATGTACAGCACGGCCTTCTCTATCATATTAAGGGTTCCACTTTTTGGCGTGGCAAATTCCGGGGGATTTAGAAATTGACATAATTTCTAGTCCCCCACTACTTCGCGTTTTTTAGGTATTTGGGGCTTTTTCTATTTCGTCACAGCTTTTTTGACGGGCCAGGTAACTTCCTTTTGTATGAGGGCCCCGTAAATCTGATCTACAAATTTGGGCACTATTTTCATTTCCCCGATTTTCTGCAACGCCAAAAATATGCTGTCTCAAGGGGAACCCCAATTTGCACTTATTGCCCTTTCCTCACTACGCAAGGATGCCATTCTTAAAAAGATTTTTCTCTTTCTTTACCAAAAGACTTTTGCTACGGCATAAAAAGACCTCATCTTACCAGAAAAAAAAAAAACAAAGGGGGTAAAATTTCAAAAGAAAAGGATAAAAACCCTGCAAGTGTGGGATCAGCAAAAAATTATTAAGAAAAAAAATACCCCAAGGGGAACAAGGAAATAAACATGGATTTTGTGTGACCAACCCACGTGTGAAACTTGGGGCCACGCAAAATGGCAAAAAAATTTAAAACAATCTCTTCCAAATACTCCAAAAAAGGGCCTCCGGCAGCGGGGGTTGGCCCCCAAAAAACCAGCTGCCCCCCCAAAACCCGCTTATTTGGGTAGAAAAAACCCCCCAACTTTAAAAAAAACGGTCCTCCTCCGTGGGGGTATAGCCCAGGTACTACCTTGGCTTTGGGGGCGAAAGCCGTTTCCCGAAGCTGGATGAGAAATTTCCCAAAGGGAAAGGGCTTGGGTTTTAAAAAGTGAAAAATTTCCCAAATCGAAACCTTTTCGCGGTTTTTTCCCGGGGAATAGGGGAAATTTTACCCCCCTGAAACTAAAGGCAAGCCCCTGGGGCGTCCCTCGGGGAACCCCCCTTCCCCTTTGGGCTACCTCCCCCACGGCGACGACAAAGACAACACGGGGGATGATGACACAGCCCGGGGACGACACGACGGGGGGAAAAAAACCGCCCCCCCCCCTATGGTTGGGCTGGTTTGGGGCCACAAAAAGGCGTCCACCCCTTTTCCCCCCCCGTCCCCTGACGTCCCTCCCTTTGTCCGATTTGCCAAATTTTAAAAAATTGAGCGTAAAGCAATAAACCCAAACAAAATCCCAAGGGGAAAAATTTTTAAAAGGGGGAACTTTTGTTGAATTGGAGATATGGTCGATTAGGGTACCAGTGCTATTATTAGAGGTGTGTCGGGTAGCAACGCTATTCAGTATATGACAAGCATTGCTATGTAGGGTGTTGGTGTAGGCTAGCTTTGGATCAAATACATTTCATGTTTATGTCCCCTATAATAAGTATGTTGTACATTTTGTGCATATGAAGTAGTTCATCAAGCTTTTAAGAAACTTGTCATTATCTGACTTATTTTGGTTTGGTGGATTGTAGATACCAACAATCACTTTTGTGTGTTTACCTATTGTCGGTGGGTTCCCTTACAACTATAAAAGGGAAAATTTTATTTTAATCTCCAGGGTTGGGAGTGTAAATTTAGTTTTTTTTGGGTGAGCGAAGCAAAGACTTTTAATTTCACGGCCCCCCCAAAACCCAAAAAAAGTAGCCGGGAAAGTTTTTTTTTTTTTGTTTTGTTGTAAATGTTTTCCCCGGCAAAAAGGCATACCCCATCTTTATTTTAAAAAATTTGGGGGGGACCTTTGAAATCTCTAAACCTTTGAGGTGTATTGTTTTGGAATATTTGTACTTTAACGATTTTT
>JAMZAV010002907.1:0-17500 GCA_024449915.1 Sweltsa coloradensis
AATTTTTTTTTTTTTTTTTTTTTTTTTTTTTTTTTTTTTAAAAAAAAATTTTTTTTTTTTTATAACATCTTTTTTGTTGTTCGTTTGCTATAAAGGGGTGGAAATGGCCCCGAATGAAAAAAAGGGTTTTTAAAGTTTCAAATTTTTTTTTGATTTTTTGGGCCACCCCCCCCCCCCAAAGTCCCTTTGTTTTTTCCCCAAGTAAATTAAATAAGTTTTTTTTCCCCCCGTTATTATGTTTTTGGGGGGGGGGAATAATCGGATAATACCCGTACCCCCACCAATGCTCAAAACCAAAAAGTGATAAATAGGAAATATCCAAAAATGTTTTTTACTTTTAAACACCCGGAAACGCCGAATACATTCAAAATCGAATTTTTTTGTCTTTTTGGGCCAGGCCCCAAAAGCCCCTTTTAAATTGACAAGATATTTTAAATTGGTTAAAAAATTTTTTCAATCAAGGTTTGTAACAAAAAAACCAAAAAACCCGGCCCCTGAAATTACGCGTTTTTTTAATTAAAAATTCAAATTTTGATTTTCTCCGGCCCCTTTCCCGGTTTTTTTTTTTTTAAATAGGCCACCTAAGTGGGGAAAAGTTTCAAGTTCTAAGTTTTAACCGTTTTTTGAAAGCTATTATCTGGAGAAACTTTTTGAAAACCCGCCAGCCCCAAGCCCCAAAAAAAAAAAAAGAAGAAAAAAAAAAAAAACATCCAGGACCAACACAAAGCAAAAAGGACCCCAAAAACCCCAACAAAAAAAAGGTTAATAAAAAATTTTAAAATTTAAAACCCTTAAATACCCAACAAAAGCCCCCCCCCCCCAAAAAAAAAAGGGGGGGTTGGTTTAAAAAACACAAAAAAAAACCCGCCCACTAAAAAATCCCCAAATTAAACCCCGGGGGAAAAACCCCACCCCCCCCCCCCCCCCCCCCCCCACCCCCCCCACCCCCAGCCACCCAAAAAGGAAATTTTGACGATGTTAGAGCCTTTTTTAACACAAACGAGTTGTCGGATCGGGTTGTTTTTTTTTTTTGGTAGTCATGGCCCACATCCCGGTCAATACCGTTTTTCAAGTTTTGAACTCTTTCGGGGCGGCGTGTGCAGATAGCGAAAACCCCCTACTAACTCTGGTACTGTATTAGGCGGGAGTTCGTGTCGCCTAAGCAGCGCATGCGCTTGCTCCGGGCACGACCGTCGCCCTGATTAAAAACCTGGCTTATACGCATGTGCCATAACACCCCCTGTTCGAAACTTGTCTTTGCAAATTTTGTTAACCCAAGATTTTTTTGCACTGAATTATTATTCAATGTGATTTATTTATATTCATTTATTGTTGTTTCTGCTCTAGAAATTAGATTTTATTTAGTTGTCCCTCCTTTGTAAATCATTTTTTATAACTAATAGGATAGACGTTAAAAAATAAAAAATAAAAAAAAAACTTTTTTTTGTTTACGTTTTGTTAATTTTTATTAACATTTGCTTTTTTTGTACACAACATTTTAATGAAATTTTAAAATAAATGCGAAAAGGGCAGAAAGAGCATCTGCCCCTAGTACTGAGTACCTCCCACCCTCAATACAATTTAAAAAAAATACAATGTCCAATTTAAAAATACGTATAAATGACAACTCAATAAATATTAAAAAACCTCAAACCTAAACTAAACAATACTTTAACAAACAAAAAGAACTACAACCTACAAAACAATTTTTTCAGGGCGCTATTGAAGCTACTGTCTGTTTTTAATACATTTTTAAGTGCATTCCATAAGGAACAGATAATTTAAAAACCATTTTATATGCTGATGTTCCCCGTGGGTATAAAGGAAATTCCATTTCGTTTGAAGTAGCTGTCTTTCGCAAATGATATTCTAAAACGGATCTACATCCCCCTACTACACAGCATACACCTCAAAACTTAACATCAGCTTGTTTAAAAAAATTTAAAATTAAAGGGAATTTTACATAGATTTCTGCGTCATAGCACGGGTTTAAAAAAATAGCCTTACCAAAAATCATTTTTGTGTCTCTTTTCTTTAGTTTCCTTTGCACATTTTTTGGGGGAGTATTTGGGATGCCACGCTGGAATACCTATGTTAAAACAGGTCAATTAAGAAAGGGTAAGGGTTTAAATTTGTACGTTGCCTACTCCTACCAATATCCTATTTACAAACCCCAAAGCAAGGGAAGCAGCTCTGTAACGAACAAATCTGTTTGCATTTTCCTTTTCAAGTCATTTTGATGTTATCCCCAAATAGTTGTATTTGTTTTAATTTTATGACCCCTTTTGGTACATTTAAGACAGCTCAGCTCACACAACAACCGGGGAAAAATGTCGCACATCTCCACGTATGCCAAGAATCAATGTAAAAACTCTACGGAGACCTGCTAAAAATTTTTAAAATACCCAACGAGCTTAAAGTTTTGCAACACAATCCAACCATAAAATACACGCGAAATAACCGGGTATTAAACTGGATTTTCGTTGTTAAGTTTGCTTTTTTAAACCGTGGGAATTTAGTAAGAGAGAAAGAGAGCATCTTTCCCCGACTAAAAAGGGCAGGACTCGATATTCCAATCATGTTTTTGAGCCAATAACACGCAGGCGAGCATATGATTCAAATCGTGTTACGGTGCACTGCTGCGACTGAGCGGTCCCACGCGCATAGACCCCCGCACGAAGTTAATAGTAAATTGTAGTTGTTTTTTGTTTCAAAACAATCACTTCGCCATTGCCCAAAAAATCTAAAAAAATGTAACCTGGTACTCTTTTGTCTAGAGCACTTATTGTTAAATAACGAATAAAGGAAACTGGAGACAAAAGTGAATGGTGGCATCCATTAAAGGTAAAGAAAAGCATGCTAGGAACTATCAAATCAATTCATTTTGCAATCAAAGATATTTTTGTTTCCCGCTTCTTACTCGGGGTTTTATTGGGATGGCTAGCACAAGCGATGAAGCGAGTGAACGAAGACTTAAATTCACTGCCCCCCCAAAAAATTTTAGTGGGGGTGTTTTTTTTTTGTTTTTTTTTTTTCTGTTTGCGGCATATGCGATCTTGATAAAAATTTTGACAGGCCCTTTTAAAATCTCTAAAACTTAGACTTCCCACTTTTTTTGGGTAAAATCGAAGAAATTTTCTCAAAAATTTGATTTTAAAACGATTTTTTTTCCGATTTTTTGGTGCGTTTTTTTCGTGCCATTTGGGCCAATTTGCCAAACGGGTGGGAAACAACGTTCATTTTAACATGGACAAAAAGGGTTTAGTGAGAGTACATTTTAAAAAAAAGTTAAAAAATTTTCCAAATCCATAGAAAAAGCTTTTAATAAAAGTTTTTTTACGATAAAAAATACATTGACAAAAAAAAATAAAAATTTGACAAAAATAAACCTACAATGCGTAGGAAACAAACAAGCACTTGCAAAGTACGATATCCCAGAAAACAAAAAACTAAAAAAAGCTCACCATCCGGGGGGGACTTTAGCGTTTTCCCCCAGTTTTACTAGTATTTTCTTTTTTTTTTTTTCAGAAATGGGGGAAACAAATTTAAAGTTCTGTTCAAAACGTTGAAAACATTATACAAATTTTCTAACTTTTCCCCCCCAAATTTCAAATTTTACCTTTCCCTTTCCAAAATCAAAAAATAGGGGGAAGAAAAATAAAACAGTGCCAGTCTTTAATCGTATCAGTCAGTAAAAGAGCCCCCATATGCCCCAAAAGGGCCCTAATACTCGATCATAGATAAAATAAAATATGCGCCACCGGGGGAGGCAGATCGCATTTTTTCAAACCCCTTTTAGACCTTCAGTGCCCCATATAAAATCGAAATGTGGTCCGAAAAATTAAAGAATTTTTTTTAGAAGTTTGTAATTGTTAGTGTTTGCAACATATTGAACAGAATGCTAATTTATTTCACAATTTTTTACAAAAAAAACAAAAAATACACAACTTTTTTATAAATGTTACGTATTTCACGTATTTTTTTGTTTTTTTTGGGGGGGCCGAAAATGGGGGAAAAATAAAAGTTCTTTCAAAAAGTTTTAAACATTATAAAAATTTTCAAAATTCTCCCAAAATTTCATAATTTTACCTTTTACCAAAATCAAAAAAGTAGGGGAAATAATAAAAAAGGCACATCTTTATGTATCATCAGTAAAGTAGCTCTATGCCCAAAGAGACCATAATACCGATCATAGATATGAATAAAAAATTTCGCCCCGGGGGAGGCAGAATCGCTTTTTCAACCCCTTCAGACCTTCATGCTCCCATGATAAAATCGAAAAGACTGGGCCCAAAATTATGCAATTTTGATAGAAGTTAGATAATTGTATAGTGTTTGCAATATATTTTAACAGAATCTATTTTATTTTACAATTTTTCCCCAAAAAATCAAGAAAACGACAAATTTTTTAAAATTTTTGGATTTTTACGTATTTTCTTTTTTTTTTGCAGAAAATGGGGGAAAAAATTAACGTTCTGTTTTAAAAAAGTTGCAAACTTATACAAATTTTCTAACTTCTCCCAAAATGCATAATTTCGGGCATCAATTTGATGTTACATGGGGGGCGCGGAACCATATTTTTGGGGGGGAAAAATTTAACCCAAAAAGAACATCGGGAAAAAAGTGATTTAATAGATTTAAATAAAATTCCCCGTTCAATCCACATCAATACTTATACGATACGATACGATACGATACTTTTTATATACTCATGAAAAATTCCCCCACAGTCGTTTTTCCGCTGGGGAGCAACGAAACATAAACAACATATTTACACAAAATAAACAAAAAGGCTATTTCTCAAGATTTTCATATTGGGGTTTCAAACGCATTCCAACATAATAATTATTTATTATTATCGAGAACGTACTGGAAGGAACCATCAATAATTTTTGCAAAAAACAGCGCTGTTTTAAAAGATTTTTCGAATCGAACATAGCCCAATTTCCAAATGATTGCTTGTGAGGGGTTTTTGGCCCCCCCCTCCCTTTTAAATTACTTGTATCATACATATCCGATCTTGGGAAACAAGATTGCCTTTTTGGAAAATTAAACCAAAAATTAAAAAAATTATATCCACACATTTTTTTTAAAAAGCGTCATTTTAGAAGCTAATGATGGGTTAGGGGAGAAAAAAAATGACGAAGAATTTAAAAAATATTCAAAATTTTGACTTTGAGTGATTAAAAAAGGTCATCAATAAATCGAAACATATGGTTATATTAAATTTAAAAATTTTTAATTTTAAAAAAACATAACATGGGCCCGGTTTTAAAAAAGAAAAATGGAAAAAACACAATTTTTACAGCAACAAGGAAGTTATCTCTAGAATGTGTGTAGGACGTAGTGCGACGGTGCGACTGTGTGATTCCTTATTGGTGCGACCCCAAAATTTACTTTCAACGCGGAAACGGTTATCTGTGTTGCCTCGCCAAAACCCCTTCAAAGGTCAATGCAAATGCGTGTATTGATTGACCCGCTACCAAAAACATCCTCCGAGTCGTTATTGTAAAAATATTTTGGAGTTCGGACTAAATTGAATAATTATAGAATGAAATGTCAATATCCCCATTCACCTTCCGTCAAAAGTTCCTCTTGGGTAGCCTGAGGTGGGAAATTTGGAAAAATGAAAACTGACTTAGTCTTCAATTTTTGGTATGGGGGGTTTTTCTGTATACGGTATTGGGTTTTTTCGGGTTATAACAATACTATGAATATTAAATAATCAATAGATAAAACGCACTATGACATCACGTTATAAATGCCATGTTATTGTTAATAAAAAAATACTTCGATTTCTTTACAAATATCACACTCCCTTTTCGAGAAAATTACAAATTTAAAACCCTTTAAATAAATGTCCACAGATCAAGTAAATATAACTGTCTTTATCGAGACCTATATTTAATGCTATTACTCTCACAAATGTATCTCAAGTGAGTGGCTCGTTTTCTACGGAGAATAATGGTTGTTGATGTTTGCGAGAGTGTACGCGGAGTGTGAGGGGACTGGTGCTTTACATAAACGAGCATCACACAGTCTTCATTTATTTATTTTTTTCTCAAATTCTTGTTAGCATCAAAAGCCCAAGGGTTTCCCCCCCTATTTTATTTTCACCCTTCACCACCACCCCCTCGTCGTCAAAATAGTCCCCACCGAACGGGATATTCCTTTAACAAAAATTTTTAATCCCAAAGCAAACACAGGTGAAGAAAAAAAAACAAAATTTTTTAATCGTTAATAACTCAGTTAATTAAACCCAAAATCCAGTTTTTACACCGTCTTATGAGGTAGATGTTTGTGGTTCTAAAGTATCCAATGCAACTCAAGCAATGAGTGGATATGGTGGAAAGGAGGTAGGCCTACGTTTGATTACTTATAATGGCATCGAACTGCGTCCCTTTGGTGCCATAAAATTCCCTTTTTCATACCTGCGCACTATTGTGAAACCCCCATGAAAGGCATCTTATATTTAAATGAAAAAAAAGGGATGCTGGAAAATAAAATTACTCCTAAAAGATCAAGCTGTCCCCGGCGCGAAAACAGATCCGAAGGGGGGGAGATCCCTTTAAAAAATACCGGTAATTAGGTCGAAACCTGGTAAGATATGGAAATTTTGAATTTTTTAGATCTTTATAAAACATGTCAGTCCAATACTGTAATCATTCAAAGAGAAAATAAGCACAACCAAAATCCAAAAATACCAAGAAATCATAATAATAATAGTATTAAAATTTTTCGTTTAATCCCTTTAAATAGACCTGACTGTACAATAATGCCCCTCGGCATGGGGATTGTTAAAACACGCCCCAAAAACCCCCCTTGAAACTAAAATGCAGAGAGCGCCACCCTGGGCGGAAAACATTTTTCAAAACCCCTTGCCCAAAACCCTTCCCGGCTCCCCGATAACTCGAAAAGGTAGACCCAAATTTGCAATTTTGGGAAAGTTGATAATTGTAAAAATGTTTGCAACGTATTGATCAGAAATTCTTTTTTCCCCCCCCTTTCCACAAAAAAACAAGAATTACACAAATTTTCCCAAATTTTTAGTATTTTTTTGATTTTTCTGGAGAAAAAAGGGCGAGAAAAAGTACATCTGATCAATACGGCAAACATTATTCAATTATCTTACTTCTCCCCCAAAAATTGCATAATTTTCCCGGGCTAGCCATTTTGATGTTACCATGGGGGCCGAAAACCTTACTTTTTTGGTCAAATTTTAGCTTGAAAAAGACACCTTAATTGATTTTCCAAAACATACACATGTACTTGAGATTAAAAATCACCTTTCCCAAAATTTTCAACGGTCCCTTCAACGTTTACACCAGGTTCTAAATGTATAACCGTACCTTGCCACAATCAGGGCAATCAAGGACATTACTAAACTCAAACTTCTTGTGAATGGTAATGTACCTTTTATCGTTAAGACTTACAATTCTTTTTTTTAAATTTCTTGGTGTATTTGGAACACGTATAGTATTTACAGCAATAGTGTTTTACAATTGGCTTCAAATATTTTAAGCATTTCAAAACCTTACTCCATTTTGGGCAGCATGGATCATTCACAATTCCATTCTCTTTATGAGCCACTTCACCATGGCCACCAACAATATTAATGTTCTTGTTAAATCGTCGTATCACTGCTGATCAGGAAGCCAGGGTTGAAGAGAATCTGAAAACAATATCAATGTGTATTACTTAAAGCAGAATGGAGGAAAAAGAAGAAAAAACAAAAGTTTTATTCTAAACGCTGCTGGTCTAGAACGGTTTAATTTTAAAGTGTATGATAAAGAACACTAGCCTAATACGCATGTGCTATAATACGACCCTATTCGAAACTTGTCATTGCAAATTCCCGTTTAAACCCCAGGTAAACCCCTTGGTTCTTTTGCAACAAAACAGATAATTACCACAATCTAGTGGATGTCGCACACCATGTATGCAATTTTTTTTTGAAAACACCACTGTGGCCCCCTGCCAAAAACATGCGCGCTCTCCGGGCCGAGTTTACTCTCTTTTGTATGGGTTTCTTGGATCTGTAGTGTATTGATTGGTTTGGGAAATTTTGGCGCATGACTGACCAAAGTGAAGAGTGAAAAAAGATGGATGCAAAAGCAAAACCTTGTCAATTGAGTTCATTACATTGGCGCGAAAAAAGCGTGATTCAATTCGATGTTAACACAAACAGTGTTTAAATTGGGTAGTGACAACGTGTTTCAACGACGGGGCGTGCAACGTAAACTACAAGGGATCAGAGAATTTCCAGCACAAACCTTTCGTGCCCCGTGGATCAACCAGCACCTCACAGCGATGGACCGGGGCTCAGGGTTTTTGACTTGACGTTTGTCGAAGGAAAACTTCAGGACCAGAAAAAGGGGCTCTACTACTACACGTAGCGGGGGCGGCTGTACAAGACTCTGGTTTGCACTTCCCCGTCGCGAGCCGAGAAGTAGCCACTGGTGTGATATGCAAATGCAAGTCTTGTTGGACGAACAGTTCAACCCAAAACCTGCCGCCCACCACCCGCCAAGTTTTCCCGGCAATGGCGCAGGGCGGGAAAAGGGTGGCCATTTATTACGCGTCTGGGGCCCCAGTTTTACTGTAAATTTGGGGATAAAAGGAAGAAAAAATTTTCTAGACCAACTGAGGGAGAAATGCGATTACCCGGGTACGTAAAGATTTCATTAAGAGGGAAAGGTTAACTGTTGATGGGGTAAAGCGATCGCAAAGCAATTAAGCCTGCACACAACGTGCTAGTTTCGCGAGGTTGAAAACGTTGCAGGGGTGACGTCATCGCCCGGCCAGAAAGAAACCCGGTTTTTCCGGTCGGCCTGGCTCGGGCTAGCATGCTATCGTGCGGAAATACCAACCATCTCGCGCGCGACGCAAAATGTCCCGCGAGGGGGAAGAAATGTATGAGTGCGGTATTGAGGGGCATTTTTCAAAAATAGTAAAACCAAGGGTGAAAACTGGAAATAACAAATAAAAAAAGATTTTCACGGGAAAAGGGGCCAACTCCAAAATTTAATGAAGGAGAAGAAGAAAAGCCAAGGTTACCCCTTTTGCTTTTTTAGGGGGAGTTTGGGCATAAAGTTTGCTTCAAAAAAGCGAGGTGGGAGTGTTTCAATTAAGCTGATGGATTGGGGGTTTCCCTTAAATTCCTAGTAGGAAGACAGGGGAGACTTGCAGCAATAAAATCGGGGGAAAATGTCATTACTACAAAAAAATTTATCCTTAGGGGAGTACCCAACCCTTAAAAGTATTGGGAAAATTCACCACAAAATAAAAAATTGGGGGGGGAAAACCCCAAGAAAAAATTTTTTTACGGGTAAACGGTGACGGATCCCGCTCTTGGGAGCAGTTCTGCCAGAGCCCGGGGGCTTTTTAAAAACCCCGGGTTTCCTCTGAATGCAATAAGTTCCGGGCCCACCCAAAAGAGAATTCTACACTGCAGAGAATTCTACCTGCAAGAGAATTCTACACTGCAAGAGAATTTAACACTGAAAGAAAAGACTACGCTGAAAAAGGGTTAAGGAAAAATTCCCACTGTCACCGGGTAGGAATTTAAAAGTTTTTTAATTTTGAAACTTTGCTTTAAAGACAATGTAAACCCCAGGGGCTTTGCCATCGAAGACGCCTCACCAGCAAAAAGACAAAAAGAAAGTGAGAAAATAGAAAACTCCTAGCTAATGCCCTTATAGGGGAGGGCGTGACCAGCAGAGTGGGTTTCCCAGGGGGTGTTGACTCAGACCAATTCAGGTAAGCTGCGATTGTGTGACATAGGTTCCCAAAACGCTGCAATTGTAGGGGAGCGACACTGATCCCAAAACCATTGAAGAGATAACGCCGAACTACGAGGAAACTGTTTCGTAATTTTGGCCCTTCGCTCTGCTTCCCCCAATTGAGCTCGAGGGGGGGGTCACGAGGGTAAAAACCCTTTAATCCAGCCGGGGGGTGAAAGGTCAAAAGGCTTTTTTTGGGTAAAACTGCGCCCCCGAAATTTTTAGCCAAATAGAAGACTTGTACCCGGTGCAAAGGAGTATGCGTCTTTATAGATGACTTCATCTTCACGGGAAAACCCCAAGCACAGCACGACCACAGACTGCGAATTGTGATGCAGACATTCGCAGAAAAGGGGGCTCACACTTAACCCAGACAATGTGAGATCAGAAACCTAAAGTGGCTTCATGGGGCACCTGATTTCCTTCAGGGGATCAACCACTACATAGAAAAGTACGGGCGGCCCGGGACTTTGGGGAAACCCAAAAAACTAAAGAGAATTAAAAAGTTTCCTTGGTATGGCAGGGTACTGCTCCGGGGCCCTTTCCCCAACTTTTCTACGGCCAGACCCGCGGGGCACTTTGAACAAACGTTGCTTAAAGGGGGGGCGGAGCAAGGGTGCTTTCAACAATTAAGGAAATGTATCAGCGAGAAACTTTTGGGTTCTTACCCCGGGAGCCCCGACGACATCATCGCAGATGCTAGCCCGTATGGGCTCGGGGCCTCTTAGTTAAGAACGGGAAAGATGGGCCAGGAAAAAAGTTCGCAAGCAGGTCCTCAAAGATCCGGGAAAAAATTCGTCGGTCGAACGCGAGGCACTTGGGCGGTATGGGGGTGCGAAAAATTCCCCCCCTACGTGTACGGGGGCGAGTTTACTTGATACCGGGCCATAAACCACTCCAATTCATTTTTGGGACCAAGTCCCAAACCATGCGGAGAGAGACGATGGGGGCTTAGACCCCGTGCTTAAAAATAAAAGGGGAATACCACCAGGGAGAAGCAATATTTCTGATCCACTGTCGGAAATATCAGTTAAATCGAGGGAAAACCGAAACAAAAGAAACCAGATCTCATGTTTCGATGGTACAAATCAGCGTTCCCAAAAACTATGACCCGGGAAAAATCGAAAAAAAAATCCCAAAAAGACCAGGGAAAAATCTCTATTAAGGAGGGCATCGAAACCGACACATGGGCCCTAGCTGAAGAAATTTAAACTCATCAAAGTGAACTTGCTGTACCATCCCCGTTTCCGGGGAACCCGCATATTCTACCTACAAAACCCAAAAACAGGGTCTCGAATAGCACACAGGGGGATCCTGGGGATATCTTTATGAAACAGAAATTGCGTTTAAAGTCTGGTGGGCCCGCATTGATAAGGGAGTGGAAAAGTTCTGCAGAACCTTCCATGGGGGCCAGGTGGGCAGCTCACCCACCGCCCAGAACCTGTGATTCGAACCAATTACCAGACAAACCCTGGCAAGACTTGGGGATGACTCTTGGGGCCGCTCCCAAAAAGGACAATACGTGTTCGTTGTCATCGACACTATTCAAAATTCCCGGCCGTGCTATCATAGCGTCACACCGCTAAAAATATTGACCTGTTAGGAAATCTTCGCACGATTCGGACTCCGGGAACGTCAAAATTGGGCAAGCGGCATACTTCACTACAAAGTTCATGATTATTGTACCCACAACATCGGCTAGATACTCGACGCCGAGTGGCCGCAGGGGAATGGCGAAGTGGAGCGCAAACGGGATAAAAGAGACTTCGCATAGCAGCAGCCTGATCAAAACATCAAGACTGCCTTGAGAGAATTTCTTTCTCTATCGAACAACACCCCCCTTTTACAACGGGGTGCACTCCGGCTTTATTGATGTTTGGGCGAGAGCTTCGTGATAAAATTCCAAGTATACAATCGTGTACCTATCCAGATGAAAATTCCGGTCGTGACAGGGAAATGAAGGATTGGGAAAACATACATCGATCAAAGACAGGGGCAGTAAGCACACTATCTGTAGGAGATACGTGTTGGGGCGTAAGAGAAACGCACAATTTTTCCCCCCGTTAACACAGTAAGTTCGAGGGTTTTGAAGGGGTGGGAACGCCGGCGATCTGTTCGCCAGCCGGGCACAGTACCGTCGAACGTGAGCCCCGTCGGAAGTACTACTCCCCACAAACCCGCAAGCCCCTACACTCATCCAAACCCTTCGACCATTCACAAATTTCCCCAAACCATGTTCCCGACCAACCACCAAAAAAACTCACTGGAGAAAAAGTCATCACCCTCCTCCCTTTGTCCATTTAAACAAAACATAGATGTTCCATTGTCTCCACATCTCCTAACCCGTGCAGGGGAAAAGATCAACCCCCCTCCCCACCAGGGAACGGGGAGCGAAGAGGCCAGGCCGAGCCCCAACGCGACCCCCCGGTTTTATAGTGTACAACTGTAGAAAAATTAATGTCTTTTTTTTTTTTTTGGAGGGGGTTTCCCTTTTATTTCATTTACAATTTCCCATTATTATAGTTTAAAACAAAAAAAGTTGTCCACATCAGTTTTTTACCAACGGGAAATTTTAATTTTGTTTGTGTTATGAAACTATATGTAGTTTTAAAATAACCAAATTAGTGATTACATAAAAGAAGGAAGATCAAAAACTTATAAACATATCCTTCAAATTTTAATATTGGAGGTACCTATTTGTAGTTTCAATCACTTTTAGAAAAAGGGAAAGATGTAGTGTATTGAAAGTGTGTGTGTAAGTTTTCAGCACTGCTGACCAAAGTGAAATGTGAATAAAAGGGGTTAGAAGCTAAACCCTTTTAAGGGGAGTTCATTACAGATCGGCTCGTTCTCGTCGGCAGACGCAGGAAAATTTTAACCAATAACCTTTGGGCTGCAGGATCGAAAAGACAAAACCTTGCCGGGCCCCTTAAAAAAATGATCGATTGTTGTGAATGTCACGGGGGAGAGAATACATATAATTTTTTTTTTGGGTTCATGGAATGACTATTCAATTTAACCGAATTTAATATGATTTTCATACATAACGTTATAACTAGTTCAAACAACAAAAACGTTAAAAATTTTATTTTTTTATGAGTGGAAGTACAGTCAATGACATAAGTTATTTTCTCATCAGAATGTATGAAAAGCAGTCTGCAAAAACATTTTCAATAAAATAAGGGTGAGACTTTTATTAATCAACTATCAATTACATCAGACATTACTGTGGAAATCAGCTGTAACAACTCTGAAGATGTATAAATTGAGTCAAACAGGAAGCTCCGATTGGGGGTCGTCGGTGTATCAGTTTTATATATCGTTAAGGAAAACTAGGAAAGGAATTACGAATAATAACAAAATAACAAACAATACAGCCAAATGGTGTTTTTATCTATGATAATAATATGATACAATAAATGTTATAAGATAAGATCAAGGCATGTGCCATTATTATCATCCATAAGACACAAACTATGCGTACTCATCACGGAATTGGAGATAAGAGCTAGCCAAGAATCACAAATTATTATTATTGTAGCTAAAAAAACATTCAACTATTAAGTTCACTCTTAGTATTCCATGTACAATCGTTATACACTGATGTGATCTGCAACAAACGAAACCACTATGAATGCATTCTCTTGATATGCTGGTTAATATATGTTTTAAGATGTGCACGATGAGCACAGTGAGGACACTTAAACTGGGGCTTCTTGCCGCATACGTGATTCACATGTTCACTTAAGCTCGACACCATTTTGAATTTCTTTCCACATTTCTTACAAACAAGTCGTGGTTCGTCTCCACACTCGTGCTTCATGTGTGTCATGAGAGTACGTTTATGCTGAAACTTCTTGCTGCAAACTAGACACTTGTGTGGTTCTTGTCGTCCACAGTCGTCTTTCACGTGTCGTGTTAAACTACCCTTGTACTTGAAGCTACGGGGACATCTTGTACAGTGATATCTTCCATCTTGCAGCCCGTCATCAGGAACTGGACGCCAGGCTTGGTCGGCATCTGATACTGACAAACATCGAGCTGGAACTGAAACCAACATCATTATGTTAATAATACTACAAGGGTTGATAAATGACTGAAAATAAACAGCGTGTTGAAAACAAACAACAAACAAAATCACAAAGAAACAATAAAACAAACAAACAATCAATAATCATCGACTACAAAATATAAATAAGGTTAATTAAGTTGTTTTTTAAACACAGTGTTATTAACATCACACATTTAGTTTAATTGGCAAAATCATGCAAGTAACATCAATTTCTACAAAGAAGACGTAAGTAATTCTCCCTTTACCAACACGCAGGGTAACATTTTCCCCTACATTGGCTCTATTATGAAACAACAACACTGAGTGTTCAAGGCTGTTTGGTATACATCACCATACAATTGTGACAGAATAACTCTCAAGCCTCAAGGTACTTGCGCATTAAAATAGATGAAAAAGCTCTAGGGCTCCCTGTAGTCTAGAATGCTTATAAAAATTTATTCACAAAGGAACTTTACTTTACTTTAACGCAAATTTTAAAAATGACAATTATACTAAACGTCATAACTGCATGATCCATAATCGCATCAAGATAGTAAATTATTTAATATTTATACTTGTTTTAAATACGTTCAGACATGACACAAGTTTGTTCTCACCTATAAATGCTATGATCACTTTACGTACGTGATGTTTTCTTCAGAAGTCTGCAATAAAACAGTTTAAAAGAATTACAAGTAGATACTTTTATTAACTAGCTATCAATCCCATAAGCAATAAATTAATGTAAATATCAGCTTTTTACGACAGCATTGGAGATATATAATATAAAGCGAGTGAAACTTTAAGCCCCGACCAGGGGTCGTCGTTGTAGCTGTTTTATTTATCGTAAAGGATTAATAGGAAAGGAATTACTATATTACTATATTATATTATATATATATTATTATATTATTATATATATATTAGACGTATATAATTGTGTGGCTCGTTGGTCTTGTTGTTAGCGTATCTGCTTCCAATGCAGAAGGTCCAGGGTTCGATTCCCGCTAAAGTCAGAAGTTTTTTAACTTCTGATTTGGACTTAAGTCCATCAGTTCTTGTCTTAGGAGTTTGTAAACGGTGACTTTGGAGCCGTCCTAGCAACGAAGCACATAATAAATTTTAAAGTTGTTCTGAATCGGCCTTGTTGATTCTGGCGTTGATTCGCGGGTGTTCGCACTGTCCATACCACTGATCGCTATATTTTCCTATTAAAAATATCGATCTTTGGTTGGTTATCGCTCACTCGTCGATTGCGTCGGGGCCTGCAGGGTTGGCTTGGTCGCTTTGATTTTAAAGTTCCCTAATGAAAATCAGTTATATAACTGAGTGGGCAGACTCTAAATAAAATTTATTTATTTATTTATTTATTATTTATTACGAATTATATAAAATAACAAACAATACAGCCTACACGGTGTTTTATCCATGAGATTATGTATAATTCAATACAATACATGTTATACGATAAGATCAAGGCATGTGCCATTATAAACATCCATAAGAAAGAAAGCATACAAATATTTTAGAAATTATACAGAATCAATGTCTAAAATGCAGCTCCCAAGCATGACATAAGCCGGTTTTGAAGGCATTTCTCTAGACATGATACTGCATCACCGCAACGGTGTAAGAAATAGAGGTATGCAACATTAATCATAATAAATCATGAGTCAGTCTAAATTATTGTTGTATATTCACACTCTCTTTTGGAAACAATTAAAAGTATGACTAGGAAAACGCTTAAGTCCCCCCCGCGTTGTTGGATGAGCGTAATTGGTGCATCGAGCTGCAATGTGTTATGCAGATTTTCTGTTGTTCGGTAAAAAATAATTACTTTGTTGAAGATTTTTTTTAAATTAAATTAAATTAAAATTTAAAAAATTTTACTTATTTTTTTTTAATTAATCGTAATTTAAACAAAGGAAAAATCGTAATATTGAAATTTTTAAAAGAAATAATTATTCGATTGCGCCACAAATTTCACACGAATAGATCAATTCATAAAATTAAGGTTCTGTGAAAAAATCATTACAATCGGATAAAGCATGTAGGTGTTATTAGTCCAAGAAATTTTTAAAAAATCGAAAAAATCGTAAAATTGCGATTTTCATGAGAAATAATTTTTCGATTGCTCTCAAAACGTGGCAGTTCTTAGTTTAGAGATTTCGAAGGCCTCCATAAAATTTCATCGCAATCGGAGTATCGGTTAACCCGGGAAATCGTGTTAAAAAAAACATTCCGGATTTTTTCTCTCAGTGTAGTGAAATGGAATCTTCGCTTCGCTCGCTACGCTCATCCAAAAAGCTAATCCAAATGATATTTTGTTAAGCTGTGCAAGGTGTGGTGTGTGTAATGATGTAACGTGTATGCTGGTGACTTGAGCTTCTCGTGAAAGAGGGAAAGACAATTTCGGAAGACTAGTTTAGTCAGACAACGCCATTGAGTAGAAAAATTATACAATCAGCAATCTTAATATAAATTTATAATACTCAGAGTATATTAGCTTAATGAAGAGGATGTATGTTCACCAAGAAGATATTTAATTCGTTTTTCTTTTTCAAAACGAATTGTGTTAAGGAATTTTATTCGTTTTTCTTTCTCAAAACGAATTGTGTTAAGTTTAAGTCGCCGAGCAATTGGCACGATGAGAAGTGCATGGCGGTGTGAATGACATTTCACCCAATAAACAGAAAAAGTGTATAAGCCTAGACAACGGAATTGTGCGAAAATCAACATTATATTTATACTAGTCCAGAATAATGCAAATTACACAAACACAGAGGTATATTTACATGAAGTAAGCGACTTAATGTCCACAACATATGTACCACAGTCAGTGTTGCAAATAGAAACATGAAGAGTTGCAACAACCCCAAAATAAATAAAATAAGTTACGTTTTGAAAAGAATTAATCAAATTGATATAGTGATAATTATATTCCTCCGCGTTTGTGCATGCGTTCATAATGACAACGTAAATTAGATTTGTGTGTGGGACGATAGGAACACTTTGTACACGGGAACTGCGGCTCCTTCCCGCACTCGTGTTTGGAGGGGCGATACAAGGATGTCATATGGCTAAACGTTTTTGCCACAAGCTTTACACTGGGGTCGCTGTTTGTCAACGCTTTTCGTGCTTAGTGGACGGGATAGATCATGTTTCATTGAGAATGTCTTGCTACACTTCAGACACTTGTGCGGCTCCTTGCGTCCACAGTCGTGTTTCTGGTGGAACGTGAGATCCTTTTTCCACTGTATGAACAAGGACAGTCTTGACACTGATGTTTCTCAGAGCCTGGTTGACTATCAGGAAGGGGGGCGCCATTCCTGCTCAGCATCTGCAAAAAAATTAAGTTTAATTGAGAGTATGAAAAGAAGCAGTTTTGAGCTACATTTTCTGCACTATAAGGATTATAAAAATGAAAACTATAACCCAATACAAATCGCCACATAACCAGTATCAAGCATGATCCCCACACCAAACCACAACCATATAATATATTATATTATCTACTTTGAAAAAATCATTATATTTTCATTATAACTAATCAAAACAAAAACAAAAATAAAGACAATAAAATACGATTCAAAAACCCAAAAAATCAATTTTAATAGCACTCGTGGAGAATTGTAAAAACCGAAAAACCCAAACAAGTTGGAGATTT